>JAODLC010000036.1:5150580-5168652 GCA_026781145.1 Hippopotamyrus pictus | reverse complement strand
GGGGGGGGGGGGGGGGGGCGGGGGGGGGGGGGGGGGGGGGGGGGGGGGGGGGGGGGGGGGAATTCCCGAGACATGTAAAAGGACACGGCCACGGGAGGATAAGTTGCCGTAGATACACAGGGTATACGCTTTCGGCAAATGGATCATAAAAATAAATATAGCTGCAAGCAGAACTTACGGGATCAGCAAGACGGCGTAAAGCCGACGGCTGAATTTAAATGAGGAAGCAAACTCTGAAGCTGAAGCAGCCGCGCAGTGCTGTGTGGGGAGAGCCGGTCTCCCCGTAAGCCAGCCTCACAGCAACCATCAGATATAAACACACAGGTACACGCGCACACACAAGTGAAATCTCCCACTAATTATTCACAATCCTTCAGAGAAGCTCAGTTACAACTTAAAGTACAAAGCAAAATGAAACATTAAATGATACAGTAGAGCAACTGAATCAGGTGAGAAACATTTATGAATTTTAATAAGTAATGCATCTTTTAACCAATAAACCATTCTGGCAAAATTAATTCATTTTTATATAAAATTCCTAAATCCAAACTCAGTCAACTAAGCTGTTAATGACAGGCAAAGGTCTGATGTACTTCACTGCTAGTTGTTAGTTTAACTGCATTTCAACTGTATTGGGGCAAAAAGATCACGACAGTTAACCTGAGCTGGAGAAAACACTGCCTTCGTTCCACACGGGAGATAAGCTCACATCCTTCAATCACACTCTGGGCCCTGCACATGCTTACAAATGAGACAGTCTTGGAATCGGGTACAAAAATACTGCAATTGTAAATTTCCTTGGTTGTAATATGCACTTAAACGACCCAACGACCCAAGCAGCACTCCACAGTTTCACTCCACGGCGAGGTGTCTCGCTTATTAACACGTTAGCGGCCCTGTAACCAGGGAACAAAGACCTAAACTGCAAAAAAACAACTTAGCACCCTCCTGTACGGGAGACAGACAGGATCTGCAGCTGAGCGCCTAACAGTCACATGCTGGTGTGTCCGGACCGACGAGAGCGTGGCAGGGAGGAACTGTGGATGACCAGGAAAGGGGGGGGGGGTAAACACAGAGAAGAAAGTACCAGGGCAGGCGAGAGAGGGAGGGATAAACCAGAAGAGACCGAGTAGGACTAGTCACAACGCAGGATGGGGGTGGTCACCGACAGAGGCGGTCCATGCCGTTGCCGCGGTGATACTGTTTCTGGGAATGACCTGATCAGGGGCTGCAGCTCTTGTTAAGGCTGGTGAGGAACTGAATTGCTGGTAGGAGCCACTCCAGCAGTGTGGCTGAGGGCTCCAGAACATCCGGAAACCTTGGGGAGCACTGAGAAAGGAACAGGAGGAGGAAGAGGAGGAGGAGGAACAGGAGGATGAGGGAGGAGCAGGCAGCTGACGGAGACCTTTCTGATTTCATATCGGCTGTGTGGAGGCACCTCGGGGCTGTGGGTATACAGGCGTTCTTGCACACGTACCCTGCATATGACCCCGAAATCAACAACTCCACACCCAACCAGGTTGCTGAAGATCTCATACCTGCGTGCAAACCGCGTTTATTCTACGCCGCCGGAGAAAATAACAGAACACGTTACAAAACACTTGACAAATATTTAGTTACAGCCGATTAGCTTGCCCAGGCGTGGGAAACGTGGTTTGTAGAGGTGTGAACACAGAGCTTTAAAATACTGAACGCCTGCACACACTCCTCCAGACGGAGGCAGCTACAGCCACTATGTACCATACGCTTAACTAGCGGTGTACGGGCGCAGCGGTTACCTGAGGCTGCGGCAATAATTCTAAAGCCCCATTATTTTCGGTGAAGTAACATGGCGGGCAGGATAACAGCCTCCACAGCCAAGGAGCCAAGCTGCACACTGAAGACACACCAGCAGCAATGAGGCGCCCGGCTACGGGAGGGAGCCGAACAAACCCGCTTTCCCCCAGATCGGTCCTCCTTCCCATCCCAGCACTGTGAGCCACACTGCCGGGTTACAGTCGGGGAACATGACGGGGGTCGACGAGGGCTGCGCTTAAGTGCTACTCATCAGAGAAAATAAACAGAAATTAATTCTGTGAATAGGAAGCCAACTGACCGGTTATAGGACAGCTGATCAAAATAAGGGTGTGACTGAGGTCACAGGAGGGCGACGTGGGTTTCAGATGCACCCGTTCGTGAAACGACCCGCCGCGCCTGAATGGAAATACCACATGCGACAGTCCAGGGCCACCCGTGACCCGTTCGTGTGCGATTTCACACGGCATCAGAAAAGGCTCCATCTGAAACTATGGTCCTGACCAGATCTTTCCCGGAATTACATCCACAGCAGCGGCAGGAGGCATCAGGCACCAAAGCGGGCGAGACACCATCCCCAGTGGGGGGCACACGAGGTCGCCTACCCTGCCCCCCCCCCCCTCGATCTCTCAGAGGCGCTATTTATGGGACGCTCGCGCACTCGCTCGCAAGTCGCCATCAGAGTTCACAGCACGCTGTACATTCCCCGGGACGATGGTACCCTGCCATCCGTCCATAACACTGACGCATCTCTATACGCTACACCAGGGGTCTCCAACTCCGGTCCTGGAGAGCTACCGTCCAGTAGGTTTTCTATCCTACCTGGCTTCTGATGAGCCACACCTGTTCTCAGGTAAATACCAGGAAGAGGTGTGGCTCATCAGAAGCCAAGTGGGACAGAAAATCTACTGGATAGTAGCCCTCCAGGACCGGAGTCGGAGACCCCTGCGCTATACAGTCCGGCGTTTCTCAGCCCAGTCCTCAGGGACCCCCAGTCTGTCCACTTTCTTGCTCCCAACACACCTGTATCAGGTATTCGGTGTGCTTGATTGCTTGCTTGTTTGGTTCAGGTGTGCTGTGAGCTGGGAGGGAGCAAAAATGTGGACTGTTTAAGAGTCTCTGAGGACCGGACTGAGAAACACCGCAATAGTCCACGATCATTAGCACCATTACAGTACAGCAGTCCCAGGCACAGGGCATTAGCTAATTTAGCACTGAACAACAAAATAAAACACAAAGCTCTCGTGAATCCTACGGTGACACCACCGCACGGGAATACGAGGCTGAGCCAGCCCCAAAAAAGGGGGGCGGGGCACGTGGTGACCATGTGACTCGGACTTTGTTGGAGATCCCAGGGGATGGCGATGCAGACAGAAGGACAGGGGATCTTTCAGGATTATATAACGACCCAAGTGGAGCTGAAGACGGAGGAAAGGACGGGTGGAGGTGGAGAAGCAGGCAGGCTTACCTGGAAGAAGCCAGGGGGCATGGGTCCGCCGGGCATGCCGTCGTTAGGGGGCATGTTGCCCATCACCGGACTGGGGGCGGCAGCGGCACTCTGAAACACAGGAGGACACGGGTGAGTATGGTGCCCGAGGGCGACGGGAGGGTGACGGGAGGGTGACGGGAGGGCGGGCGGGCGCCCGCGAGAGTCCCCTGAGGGTGATGAGAAGCGGCTCAGTGTTCTCAGCTGGCCTGCAATCTGCTGCTCGGTTACACAACCGAGGGGCCGCAGAGTTCACAAAAAGTTACATTGCGTTCGGCGTTCTGTCGGGGGCACTAAAAGTAGGTCAGAAACAGAAGGAATTAATCTGCGTATTTATGGGCGTTTGTGTAACGGGGGAACGAAGGCGGGAGGGCGTCGGAAATCTTCCGAGCGGAGAGACGGACACGTTTGCGGCTCCTGCTCGCGCTCGGGCCGCTGGGCGCTTCCCGGGTCTTTTTGTGATAGCACGGGGCCCAGACACCCAGGGTCTGCTCCGAGGGACCAGGAAAGGACTGACCGCCAGGGCTCAGCTGCTCCCAGGAGATCAGCGCGCTTAGCGGTAAAGCCCCAGGGGCAGGAGACACAGGACTATAACCCCCTGTATCACTCAACTGGACACAGCAGCTAGCGACTGTAAAATAAACACCAGCAATTAACACTTGGGTGTACCCTACGTTTGACGCGCTTCCGATTTACATACTCGGGAAGTGAGCATCTCCAGCCAGACGGTGCCACGCTTGAGTCATTTCTCAATATCTACTCCCTGACCTCAAACCCACACAGCTACTGCACAAATACCACCGCCCATCCACACGGATATTTTCAGCTCTGGGCTGATGGAGCGGATCCTTGTCGCGGATATGAGATGTCTCGGGAGCGTATTAAAGGCGAGTCCGGAGTGTTTGTTTGGCGTTCCCTGTGCCGGTGATGCGGGGCGGGACGCGTCTGACCCTCTTGGTCTGCGCATTAACGAGGGAAACCCAAGCCGTGACCGATGGCGTCACGCCACAGACAAAATTTCCGCGAGTTATACCCATATAATTTCAATTTTAATCAAAAGGTACTGTGGCATCCCAGAAGTTCGAAGAGAGATTTTAATTAACGTGACACTTCTAGGGGACTATTGATATATAATTAGTAGCCCACTGTAATAAGAAATAACATCTTAAATCTCACGCAATCTGCAAACCATCTCCCGCACATGAATCTCTCTCGGCCTATTTCCCGAAACAAAGACGGGGAATGTGCTGCGAAAATAACTTCTCCACGATTCCGGTGTATGTTTGGCTCTTTATTTTGGATCCGCAGTGGCACAGCTGCACACCGTCTTCCTGGAAGCCTCCTGGAGCTGCGGGAGGAGCCGCGAGCGGGGTATGCTTGTTTGGTCGGGGGAGAGGGCTGCTAAATGAGGTTTGTCAGCACTTATTTACTCAACGGCTGCTGTTAGCTCAGTCCAACGGGGTGCCTGTCATCTTCCTGCAGTGTTATTTAGGTTACCAGGCATTAGGAAAGTGCTGGGCCTGGGTGGGGGAGAGGCCGTAGGGTGGGTGGGAGCAGTCACAATAGGGTCAGAGACTCGGGGGTGCCGGTGAGGTGGGCTAGCCCATCCGAGTCCACGTCTTTAACAGAGAGACTTCAAGCGTACCTAGAAGAAAGTCCATCAGAAAGGCATCGCCACCCAGCAACTGAAGCGACATAGGCAGACAGACAGACAAATATTTGGCCCCGTGGGCTTTTAATCTAGGGCAGTTCATTAGAAGGCCGATCTTTATACCCGTGGTGGGCGATCGGCGCCCCCAGCAGGAAGGAGGGCAGAGCGACTGAGCCGGGGAGCCCTCGCCAAGCACACGGCTGGCCGCGCAGCCAGCCAGCGAGACTCCACTCGACTCAGGTAAAGCAGTGCGGGGCCCTTTTCTTCTTGTTGCCATGACAACCCCGACCTGAGTTCTCCCTCTCCAGTGCCCGTTAAAACCCTCAGGCCGTCAATCATCTGCCGGCCACAGAGAGAGGGAGGGAAAAAAAAAAAAAAAAAAGAGGGAAAGGAGGAGGGAGTTTAAAGGAGCCAGTGGATTTCGATTGCTCCCTCCCCTTACAGCTCGCACTCCCCTTCACCGATGCATGGGTACGCTCCATATCCCTGGGAGGTTAACCGCTTAAACTTCCTCAGAATAACGGCAATCGCTCCAAAGAAATGTCTCTCTTTTTCATAATCTCCAGTTAGATGGCCACAGAACACAAGACAGGTGTCTTCCAATTAAGTATTCACTGTTTATCCATCCAACTGTGATACGAGCAGATCACAATCGATAAAACGTTGCTGGGATTGGGGAGGGATTCCCAGCGCGCGCTTCTGAGCCTTCCTGACCACACTGCTCAAGACGCAGTGGAAATGCTGCTCCGGTCCAAGGGGCTGTCAAACTGTTTCCTGTGTGCTTGTTTCAGCCCAAAGCAGCCATCCAAACTAATCTGGTAAGAAGATCTGCAGACATTAATAATCATCCATTATGCAAAAGATGATGCAGCAGGAAACGTGTCGAGTACAGGCCCAGAGCAGCCCTGAGATATCCATTTGGGAACGTGAACTCATACTGCCATTTAGGAGACGGTCAATCACACAGAGAGCAACCAAGCAATGTTCAATCAACCCCCAGGAAACTGTTTAAAAACACTTGGGGGGGGGCGGGGGTTAATTCCCCTGTTACCAAAGCTTCCAAATAGAAGCCAAGAAACCTCTTTATGTTCAGGACATTTTTCCTTGACCCTAAAGACACAACCCAAGAAGTGAGTGTAAGTGACTCACCTTCCCCCAGAGTCAGCGTCACCATGGCAGGGTCGATGAAGGAGGACCGTGTCGGCCCGTTCTGCCGCGGCACGCCTCAGTCCCCGGTTAAATTAAGCTTCTTTCTCCGATCTCTGTACCCGGCAGCCGCATTCCACGCCACGCGACCGCTGTGCCCCCCGGTGCCCCCCCAGCCCCCGGAGGGGCCCCCCGCTCCGACTGAGGCAATAATTCTGTCACTGCGGTCCACTCCGCGAAGATTATCTGGGGAGGCTGGAATGCGTAATCGGGCTGCTGCCTGACAGATGTGCCTTTTGATCAATGGGAGAGCAGCCCGGCATGAAACCCGACTCCGAGCGGCACGGCACGGGGAATCCCTCCGTGACAGCATGGGGGGGCACGGGGGGGACTTTTCATTCCCCTTGCCCACTCAGCTCTGTCTTTCCGAGCAGCTGTCGTATCAATCAGGTGAATTAATTACCAGTAAACAAACTGGCCCTGAGTTCCCGCTCCCTCGGGGGGGCCAGGAATGGAGATGCTGCACCCGTGACGTCTTCTGGGGCCATTCGCCTCCTCAGGGGCGAGACTGCAAATGCACATGGAATCCACCTTGGTGGGGGGGAGGGGGGGTTAAAGCTGTCCCTTGTTATGTGCCCGCTGTAGTGGCCTGTGTTGTTTACTAAGGACACAAAACACTCTGAAATGAGCAGACTTCAAATAGTAAAGTACATCAACAGACCTAGTACTCCATAACATTGCGCAATCTAATGGTGCTTTTCTACTGCCGCCAGGAACCGACCCGTATTGCGAACTGGCGGTTTTCCATCGCGATGTAGGCAAGCCAGAATAGCTGAATGGGAGGGATCCGTAATGCAAATTACAGAAGCGAATGCTAATTTTGATACTTGCATAACACGGCGATCGTCCCAGACGTGCTAGTGGAAATGAGCTCACGGAAAAAACAAACGCAATAAATGAAATAGTAAATCATGATGCGCACCGTTACGCCACTGTTGCTCTCCAAACCGAGCCAACCCTTCTGCAGTTGAAAACCGAAGTGAGCTGGAACCGCGTTCTGACTAGAACCTCTCTGTGGTACGGCTCAGGTAAGGCTTGGTTCCTGTACACCAGAGGAAAAGCACCACAGGAAGCTAGGAACACCACCAAAAGCTGGCCAGAGCCCCCAAAGAGCTGATATGCATTAGACACACAAAAAAGGGTGGGAGAGCTACACTGATGCTCCTTTGCATTTAATGCAAACAGAGGTGGGTCTCCATGGGCGCCCAACTTGGCTGCTGCGGCTCTAACGATAAACTTCATAATATATAAACATCATGCCCCAATCCTCAATTCCTCATGCCGTGCTAAATTACAATGGTGCTGAACGAGTTAGAGGGGGAGGCTGGGTGCAGAGAAAGACATTTCAGTCCCAGATAGTAAAAATCCAGACGAGGATTTTGTTTCAACCAGCCAGGAGAGTACTCTGTTACTGTGACTCTTTATGCTCAGCTGGTTGGCTGAAACAAAACCATGCTCTGGATTTTTACTTTCTTGACCTGAAATGTCCACCTCTGGCTCGGTGCGTCTTCTCCATTCCTATAAGGACCCCCAGGGCAGGGCATGATGTAAGGGGAGAGGTTAAGAGGTCAGTGCTAGCCGAAGTAAAATGATTAGCTTCTGCTGCGTGGTCTAGTCTCATGGCACAGCATCCATAAAACATAAGCAACCAGCAATCTTAATGATGAGTCTAGAACTACCACGTAGATTTACAAGCAGAAAATTGCAAATAAATAAACTAAATGAAAAGCAGTATAACTACCCTTATCACAAAAAAAAATGGATTTTTAATTTGCAAATTACTTAGTAAAGGTAGTCGAGCCACGCAACATGAAATGCATTCATTGCAGGCCGACGAGAAATGGAGAAAAATTGCTGCAGAAACAAACGATAGGAGTCGTCCACATTCGCCAAAAACCGCTGTTGACCAAGGAAGTTTCATAAACAGCAATGTGCAAAACATGGCTCTATACAGCTCTACCATGACCCCTGCTCCATAGAATACAAGGTGCTCTACGTCTGGATGATTTCCGGTATCTTTAAGCGCTAAAATGCTTACGTGTTTTTATGCCTTATCATGCAAAATATGCTCAGTGGGGGCAGATATTTGAGGCATGTCTCAATAAGGACACTAAGGGGACTCGCTTACGGAGTGGGTCGGGTTTCCAGGACGTCGAACACTACGTGAGGAATTATACCAGTGACACTGCTGGCCCATCGACTTGACGCCAAATCTCTGTGGCAGGTTATCACTCAGAAACACACAGACGCAGCGGGCATCTGCGCCCATCAAACGCCGTTTGAGGCGGCTGCCTCCCCGGTGCTGCTCGGGTACGGAGACTCCGGTCAGCACGGCACGTGGGAGCTGCCTCACAAAATCCGAGTCTTATCTTAGGGCCGGAGATAATCCCTTCCTAAACCCGGGGCTGCCACCGATTAGGCTTCTGAGAGGACGACACAAACAAGCCCGAGCGAGGTGTTGTGAACATCTGGAGGGGGACTGAGCCGTGGCGCTCCCAACGCATACTCGGCAGCTCCCCCTGGCTGCGGCGAAGGGCACTACACCCCAGGCAGGGTCCCCGGTGTGTGACAGGTGTGTGCACATGCACAAGCGGCCCGGGTGAACTCTGCTCTCCGGGCCTGCGTTGGCTAATTAGGACAGTGAAAGGAACCTAGCAGAAGATGGGAGCCTGAGCCTCCCACCCCCGCAGTACACAGGTAGGAAGGGGACAGGATCTGCTGCCAGCTAACGGAGGATCTCATTAATCATGCTAAGCAGGAACACGAGCTGGGCAAAGCTGCCAGAGGTGCCGCATGAGGGAGCAGAGACCTAGAGCGGCCAGCCGGCACGCCGGCACAACGAGACCCTCGTGTCAGGAAAAACCCGAGGAGCGCGGCGTGCCTAGATGGACGGCTTTCTGCGGTCACGGGGGCAGCGGCCCCCTCAAGCCCCCCCCCCCCCCCCCACAGTCTCCTGTCCCCAGTGACAGGCCCGTCGCGGTCTCCATGCCCACAGAGACGTCATGCCGCTCTCAGCTTCGTCACGTCACAACACCACGAGCTGCTACGGCCCGGCCCGTCTCCACGGCAGCGGGGATGGGGGTGGGGGGGGGTTAGGGCTACGCTCATGTGACAAAAAAGGCATGCAAATGTGTCACGAGCTGGAAGACGCGGCCACGTTTCCCTGGCTTTCGGGGACAGGAGAACGGACAACATTCCGAGGCCGGCGTGTGTTTGGCTGAGGGGAGACGCCAAACGGCAGCCGCGGACGAGACAGCCTGACAGGTGCTCTGCACACATTCTTCCACAGCTGCCTAATTTACGGAACCGCTTTTAAGGCAAATAATAAAAGTCCAATGGAACACTCCAAGAAATAAGTTAAGGTTATTTTCCTATCTTTAAATTCAACAGAAAAACAGATGGGTGGTCCGAGTAGAAAATGATACTTCATTTCTGTTTGATGCCAAGAGCCTTGTACTGTACTTAGGAACAAAACAGCCATCAAAATAGTTTTAGTGGATAATTAAATCTCAAATCCAACAGAAGACACGCAGGTAGCCAGGACGGATGAGCATGCCGAACACTCGAGTAAGTGTAACAGCAACAATTCTGCCGTCTCTTATCTACCTATAAACCTAGAGGCTAAATGATTAAATGTTGTTTGAAGGTTCTCCTAACTTTGCCCACAATACAAACAGGGGTCTGCCTATCCCCAGCATGGCTGGGAGGTTTATATAATATAATGCACTTTATGGATTGGGCCTCCAGTGGGACTTATTAAAAATGAAGAGACTCTGGCAGGATTGTTACCAATATCCTTTTCCTCTCCGTCGCTAGCTCTCTCCCTCTCTTCCTCCCATCCCCCTCCTTTCTCTACGTTTTCTACAACTGCATTTTGGTTTCATGGACCGGGTGGGGGGTGTTGGGCAGATTCCATCAGGCGCAAACAGGAAGATTCTTGCACGAGCAGCAATGGTTAGACGACGACATGGGCGTCAGTGATGCCGGCCGCTCTCCAGTGCCCCCTCCTGAGATCGCCGTCTTCCTCCTGTCCTTCTCCCCTTCCTAACGCGGTTTCCGAGCAGTTGGGCAGGAAGTCGTTTTCAGGACACGAACGGGCTCGGAGACCGGGAGGAGAGAGGTGTACCATGTACCATGATTAAATCGCTCCGGGTGCTCAGCGGATGCCTGGGGCTGGGGGGAGGGGAGAGGCAGGGAGCCCAGCGGCGGAGCTCCAGGCCTCAGCACGCTGCATCTGAGAGCACCGCCTCCAGGGAAGGCAGCCGCCCCGTCGGCACCCCGAGAGGCACTTCGCAGACGAACGTGGCTACAGTCCTCGTTCGGAGCCCCCGACCCGACTTGCTAAGCCGTCCGGAGGAGGAGGACACAGCGGAATGAGGCGTGAGAAGCCACTGCCATGCTAAGCACCGCACCTGGAAGCCAAAATGATGCTTAATGACGCTTTTACAGCCTTCGACGCCTCAGTGGCGTGGACAATGCCCACAGGCACAGGGGGCAATGAGAAGAGGGTTCTGTGGCTGCACAGCCCGTCTGCCCTCCTGCACGATTAACGGAGAGGGGGGGCTGAAACATGGAGGGGGGAGGGCAAACTGCTAGCCCCAGAGTCTGGCCCCCTTCCGCCAGCCCTAATCTAGCAGGGGGGGCCGCAGTAGCAGGGTTCTCCCTGGCCAGTTTAGGCACGTGACCGACTCAGCTTGCCGTCGTCTCCTCCCCCCCCCAGACAAAGCGTGGGGCACCGCGCTGAAAACAGGGGGGATTCGGGATGCTGATCTGACAGGTCCCGCTTAAGGAAAAGCATCATTATTTAGCGCAGCGGCTAACGCGCCAGCTGAGACACCTGGTCTGTCATCAAACGAGCCGAAGCTCAAGGATTCTGCGGGCGAAAAGAAACATTCCTGGCCGATTTAGTACGAAATCCAGCTACATCAAAACGTCAGGACCTGGCATTAACCTGGAGAGCCCCCCCGCTTCTGCCAAATTACAGCTTCCACTCCCTTTCTCTCAGCGGGATGGAGGCCCAGAACCAGGTGGACCAGCAGGACCCTGTGGCGGCGGGAGGGGGGGGGGGCATGAGGCAGAGGCCGCATTCCTCACACAATAGAGGGTCTGTGCCCCACGCCCCACCAGCACCGCGAGGGCCCGGGGCAAGGGGAGCAGGCGGGGGAGGTCACTGGGTATTTCAGATAAATCGACGCATTTCCCGACCTTTGACCCTCCCCATCTTAGCAGCCGAGGGTCGGGGCGAGCACTCTGGGGCTGACATACCTCCGAGCGGAGAGCCAGCTGTCAATCAATCACCGCCTGGGACGGCCCGTGCCGAGGCTCCCCCTGGAAGGCGCGCCAAGGTGGGAGCAAAAAGACGCAGTTACGCCGGAGTCCTAAAAAGCCAGCAAATTAATTACAAGCTTGTTAGTTAATTACGGGCTTTCCTTGCGCCAAGAGGCGCCGCTGGCAGCCAGTCCTGACAAAGCATTAAGTCTGAATCTCGGCATCTGCATACAGGAAGCAGCAGCCCTGTGCACTGGGTTCGAGCCGAGGTTCCTGGGTCCGTCTACAAACCAAACTGCAGCACACGCAAGTGCCAAACTCCCCCTGGACTCGCCAAACGCCGGTCACGACGGACGGCAGACCCGACATATTTTAACGACGATTAAGAATGAGCTCCTGTTTCACCAAGAATTTGCCCGTTTAGCACTTAATGAGGAAGGGAGAGGAAATCATTGTAACAAGTACCTTATCCTGTTACCACTAACTAGCAAGAGCGGCGACCATTTTTAATCAAATACTAGCTAGCTGGTAAGTGGTAGCAATTAAATATCCATTAAATTAGGAAAGGTGTTTTTATAGATTAGATATCAAGTAAATAATAAACCCCAGTCCAATGTATTTTATAGAGTTTTAGGAAAAAGTCAAAGGAAATACTGCACCACACTATTGGCTAAATGCTATGACAATACAGGCTGACCAATGGACCACCGTGGCGTTCTCAAGGCATGCACCATCGCAAGAGGCGACTCCAGCAAGGCAACAAATAAGCAGACCAAAGACGACTGCTCACTGGGGACCAAGGGTTCTTTTGGCCTTGACGGGGAACAGTTCGGTCACAACAGATCTAAGGGGCTCCCAAATGAACACGGATGCAGCAATTTAACACACATAAGGCAACAAGAAACTTGCAAATTCCTCAGTGAAATAAAAAACCAGATCGAGGCGACTGAGCAGCTAAAATGGTTTTGTGACATCACCAGCTGGGTTGAGGTCAGCCTGTCCTGCAGTGGACGCTCCCAGTCGTTCCAGTCTGAATGGGGCGCTGCCAGCATTCTGCCCGTCGCCCTCGCAAGCTGGCACGACCCCGCCACGGAGATCAGACCCCCCCGCGTTGCTTCACTCCCTCACGCGGGCGGAAGGTGAACGCCTGCCAGCTTTGCATGTGGACGTCTCAGGAGCCGACCAGAAACACAAAAGCCTCACACAGAACAACACTACTACTGTATAGCGTTCCCAGATTGGCCCTGGATGTGGCCCCCCTGTATGTTTCCCTATTTATTTAGCTGAGCCCCTCGGCATTCAACAGGCCCCCACCGTCATGCTGCGTTCTGGACCCCCGGCAGCGCCTCCTCCAGCACTGTGCCTTGCTTCTATCTTCAGGTTCTGTTTTGGCTTCAGCGTGGGTCTCTCCGCACCTCCTCCTCCAGCACTGTGCCTTGCTTCTATCTTCAGGTTCTGTTTTGGCTTCAGCGTGGGTCTCTCTGCACCTCCTCCTCCAGCACTGTGCCTTGCTTCAATCTTCAGGTTCTGTTTTGGCTTCAGCGTGGGTCTCTCTGCACCTCCTCCTCCAGCACTGTGCCTTGCTTCTATCTTCAGGTTCTGTTTTGGCTTCAGCGCGAGTCTCTCTGCACCTCCTCCTCCACCCCCCCATCTCTCTCCTCTGTCTCTGAGCATCTCTCTCCTTCCTGTGCGACTCCTCACACATAGGCACAGGCAACAACATTAATACAACCTTGCAGGAGCCATCAAAGTAAGGCACGCACAGATTGCTAAAATCCCCCTTGAACCACCAACCATAACATCTAGAACCCGACTGTCTCAACAAAGAAAAATCCTTCTCCCTCCCAGGGAAAAAGAGAATCTCCAGCCTCTTTCTACACCACTGGCGGAATATTCCGGGCAGGCTCAACGTGACCCATCAATTCATTGGACCGACAATTCCACCAGCCCGGCAAATGCCACCCGGGAGGAGCTGTGTTCATACCCACTCAGACGGGAGTGGTGGTGTTCAAGGCCCTGAATATATGATGGTGCCTGGTGAGAATTCCCCCCCCGCCCCGCACCAAGCATCCAAAAACGGAGGGAGATCTGACCCCTGATGCCCCCCCACCCCAAATAAGTGGTAGCAGAGGGACCCGACTAGCAGAGCAGGGCATCTCCTTGCGAACACACGAGAGTCTGAGAAAGCCCACGCTCAACGCATCCCTCATGCCACACGCAGCCGCCGCGGTCGCCCAGCCCCCAGGCGGAGGAGGTGCAGCCTGGGCTCCAGAGGCCCTAACAAAGGAATTCAGAGCGTTGCCGGGATCTGCGGGGCCCGACCGGAGGGGACGATAAAAACTAATCACAATTAAAAATGAGAAAATATTAGACACCAGACAATAATGACAGTGCAGACCTGCAGGCTGTGGGCTGACCTAGAAGAGGGTAGAGATAGCGGGGGCCCAGGGGAGCCACTCACTCTTACACACACACACACACACACACACACACACACACACACACACACACCATCTTTATGCTAATTCTGATCGCGAGCAGGCCGCGGAGTCCCTGGAGGAGAAATGGGGTCGTCTGCCTCTACTCCTGTCCCCCCCCCCACCAACCTCCAACACCCTTCAGCCAATGGAGGCTGGGCGGCAGGCAGTTTGCTGAAGCCGTTGTCATGGTGACAGGTCCTGTCTGCACTCGGTCCCTCAGGCATCCCGGATCGAGAAGACATCATGTTTACAAAAGAGAGAGAGCAGGCGCATGCGAGAGAAAGAGAGAGAGAGAGAGAGAGAGAGAGAGAGAGAGAGCTGCCCTACTTCGGCCAGCCATTGTTCAAAGAGGAGTGAGGCTGGGGTTGTGTGGAACTTGGCCTCTCACACACCCCAGACACACCGCTATCTCACACTCCTATTTCTGGCTCCTCCGCCTCGTCTCTGACCTTTTCAGCCAGTCGCAGACACGCGAGACCCGGTGGAGGACATTACCCGCCTCGCAGAACCCCAGTACCGCCCACAGATGCGCGTGTCCAGGATCGAGTAACAGGCCTGGAAACATTGGGTACTGATTGCTGGCTAAAAGAAGAGGACCCCAGCATGGGACAGTTGAGGGGGCCGACACACACACACAGACACACACACCAAAAAACCAAGCTGACGCGACCAAGGTCTGTCACCATGCCCGACTCTCACCACTCCTTCCGTACATCCCCTACATCACGCCCACCGGCTCGCTTCGGTAACCCATGCCATGTATGCCGGTATTGTCACCAATTACCAGGATGAGACACTTTGCTGATGGGACATTCATCAGCTCTCCATACCAGTGGGAAACCAGAACAGAGAAGGGCAGGGGCCTCAACACACACACACACACAAACCTGTAGCGACATGCCATACTTCTCCACACGGATACCAGCAGACGTGTCTGCTCTAACGTTTATGACGCGTTTGACGTCACTGTGCGCCTCCGCAGACGAAATGCCAACTGCACTCCAAATTTGTGTCTGCGCAGCTCTGGACACACTGTGCATGAGCGATTCGCTAGAGTCCACTTCAAATACCAACATGGATGCTTTTGACGAGCGTTGGGGTAGTTTGCAAACCCTACAAACTACTTACAAGGTAATAAAACTGTTACATACATGTAAATGCAGAATGCTAACCCTCACTGTACCCCAACAGAATGCTAACGCTCATCGCTGTTTCTGCTCTTGGCTGAATTGCAAAGAAAGAGTGGCATGAAGCTCACACAGGGTGACTTATAACACACTTTATTATTATTATTATTATTATTATTACACATATATTAACTGCTGCTTTAGTCTTGGTGCTGGTCTCCCATTGACTTATGGCAGCTCTAACTAGCTGGTAAAACCAGTAGGAGGCACAATGTACCTGCACGTTTAGGATACAAACAGGCTCATTCATCATTAATTACTTAATGAAAGATTATAGACCTAAACACATTAGGACGAGCAACCTCAGGGTTAAATTCCCACCTCAAGTCAGCAAAAGGACCAAGCTGGAGTATCCTAGAGAAAGGAACGTTATCTTAATTACTTCTGCAAAAGACTCAAGTGTATAAACGGATCATTAATTCATTTTGGTCACGGACTAAGCAACAATTTTAAAAAGCAAACAAAATAATATAAAACCTAAAAAGTGCACAGTGAATTAACCTTGACTTCTGCGATTACATTTTTCATTCTGACTGAACTTTGGATCTTAAAGAAGGGATCGTACCCAATAAAAGGTACCTTCTGCACATACTTTAATCAATTACAGTAATCTGGAAGCCAGAATGCACTTATACAACAGCTCAAAAACTAGCAACTAAAATGCTGCTTACTTGGAAACAGAAAACAAAGACAAATTACATGTTAAAACTGGGAGACAGAATAATGCACTAAGGAACAAAACAAGAGTACTGTGTCTTAAAAACATTTGGTCACATGAGGGCAGCAGTTACGTAACTAGACCGTTAACCTATAGAGAGCTGCGAATCACCACAGCGGTCAAGTAAATAACCAGCACATAATTAAAGGGAATTCTGCATGGCTTCTATAATTTCACAGCATATTTTTCATTTACTGCGATCTACAATCTGTATAGTTTTCACATTTTTTGAGATAAATAAATAAATAAACAAATAAATAAAACATTTTCATCTCTCATTTCCAGGTTGGGAGTTTTTGGGATTCAGACTCGCCATGACCCTACACAGAATAAATGGGTGTGGAAGACGGGGAAATTGTGCCACTCCTTACTTTTCCAGAAAAGTGAAAGTAAAAACGGAGAGAGCGGCGTAAGGGAGATGCACATGTTACAGGGGGTGTCGCAGTTCAGGACTGCAATCTCCAAACAGATCTCACATGCTGATCAGTGGAAGTCAGGCAACTGACCCCAAGATGACACGACATACATTTTATTCCCCGTAAGCCCTTAAGTATGTCTCCAAACAGGAATCCCTCCCAGGGGCTTCCACAGGAGAAATGTAGGACTAAACAGAGCAACAACTCTCTGCACAGGAAGACCATTTTTCCTTCTGGTAAGTAGGACGTCCGATGAAAAACAAAAACAATATGGTACTAGGCAGAATTCCTGCTTATGAGCACACCAAGTCAGTTCTTTAAAAATTTAAATTCAAGTAAGTATGGATACTGTTTTAATCGCTTTAGGCTCCCAACACACACCTACTTAAGGCAGTATTTTGGAGCCAGCTGACAAGCGCATTCGCAACGAAACATGCTAATACAAATCGCAAGCAGGGAGTCCCAGTCCCAGGCCAATGACTTGCTTTGTTATAGATCTATGACCTTTTGCTCCCGGTTTCCTGTTTTCATCTCTTCATTTTTGCGATTACAAAGAAACAGACTGCTGCTTTGCACGTGGAACGTCGCCGTTACGAAACAGGCACCCGGCACCTTCTAAGCGAAGGCACACGATGGGCTCTGCGAGAATGAGAAAGCGTCGTTTTAACGACAAACCACGAACAGCCGAAATGCGGGAAAAAACGACGGCATTGCCGTACTTCCAGGATAACTTGCATGCATTTCATAGATACGCATTAAATACTAGCCGGCTGTGCATCACTGTAAAGAGGTCATTCTGGGGACTGCCCTCAGCTTCTCTTACAGCAATTATAGTTCTACGCTAGCAGTCACCGCAGTCTCACACAACCTTGATTGACACGGCTCTTCTAATGTCCATCTCTATCTGATTTAGCCAGCAAGGACAGAAGAGCTGGAAGGATTTTGTCTCTAGAGGGTTCTGCTAAAGAAATAATGAAAAGTATCTGTTTCTTTGAAACCATTATGAAAGGTGAGCGGGAAAAACTTTAATTCTGAGCACTCCGAGCTTTCCCGGCTTTTATTTTTCGGGGGAACGGGCACTGAAGCACCAACAGCTTGAAGTGGGTTCTTCCAACAGCTCATCCAGATTTCATCCCTAATATGCACTTTCTGAACCAGTTCTAATTATTTTTACGTTAAAAACAGGTACAAAATTTTTGAAAAAGGTACTGCATTACCGGGGAGGCAGGCAGATGATCTGCAGCAACATGCAAGCACATATTTATGGATTCTCACCAAAGCCTTCAAAGTTAATGTGCTTTCATTAACTTAATTTCGTTATCCTAATTAAGCTTGATTACCTAATATGCATGCACTGTCGTGTAATTGTTACACATTTTCTATTTTGCTTCCATTGAAAATGCAGTTACGTTGGATTGACGGTTTCCTTTACACATGAATGTTTATCTAATGTGTGTGTATAATTTCACTTACAACGACCACTGCTATTGGTGGTTCATCAGCGGGCGCCGCACAGATTATTTTCGTTTTGCTTATAACGACCACTGCTATTGGTGGTTCATCAGCGAGCGCCGCACAGATTATTTTCGTTTTGCTTATAACGACCACTGCTATTGGTGGTTCATCAGCGAGCGCTGTACAGTATATTTTCGATTTGCTTATAACGACCACTGCTATTGGTGGTTCATCAGCGAGCGCTGTACAGTATATTTTCGTTTTGCTTATAACGACCACTGCTATTGGCGGTTCATCAGCGAGCGCTGTACAGTATATTTTCGTTTTGCTTATGACGACCACTGCTATTGGCGGTTCATCAGCGAGCGCTGTACAGTATATTTTCGTTTTGCTTATGACGACCACTGCTAT
>JAODLC010000036.1:5132292-5144302 GCA_026781145.1 Hippopotamyrus pictus | reverse complement strand
GAGGGGGGGGGGGGGGGGGGGGGGGGGGGGGGGGGGGGGGGGGGGGGGGGTTGAGGGAAGAGCAAAGATTTTTCCATTTTCTTATTCCGTTTAGTGAAACTGGGCCCCAGCAATTGTTTCAGGTTTGCTCTGGATTAATAAAAGAAAAGAAAAAAAACAATACAAACTCTTCTCCATAACTGTGAGCCGAACCAGCTCAAATGCTAGTTTACGTGGTTATTCTCAAAGCAGGACAAGCGGCGAGATTGACAATGTGACTGGGGAGATGATTAATATGCAGCTGTGTTTGTGAACGCTGTCAACCATTGTTAAGGTTTTTGTTCAGTGTTTTCCAACTTATGAACATTATGAATAATTTAACCAAAAACAGAACCAAAACACATCTAAATGATTAGGGATGTACTAACAGGAGTTTCTCCTGGACAATACGGATCATCCCTATTTTATCAGCAACATGACCGGAGATTTGGCACCATCTGTCATTACCTACAGCTAATAAATACCTTAAGAACCTCACATTTCTGAAGAGTAATGCCCTCTGTCATAAAATCACAGATGAAATTACATGAATACATAGCTTCCAGGCTGCAGGTCTTTCAAATTCAAATGAAACTTCATTCATGGAAACTTATAAAAAAGACGATTTTTTTTTTTTTTTTTTTAGATAAACCATGATTAATTGACCAATTAATAGCAAATAGGAAAAAATGGGAAACGCTTCCCCTGCAATATAAAAAAATGAGGGTTAAGTGAGAGAAAAAAAAACAGAATGAATGTCTTATATTATGATTTGAGCT
Source organism: Hippopotamyrus pictus (assembly GCA_026781145.1). Lineage (NCBI taxonomy): Eukaryota > Metazoa > Chordata > Actinopteri > Osteoglossiformes > Mormyridae > Hippopotamyrus > Hippopotamyrus pictus. The sequence continues at coordinate 5,143,505 of JAODLC010000036.1, read as the reverse complement.
TTATTTGCGCACAATTTAGCTAAAATTGGGAAAATTCGTTCCTAAACACTGTGGTTAATGTAAATGATGATGCTGTGATGAATCAAAAAAAAAAAATAATAAAAAAAAAAACACAACAGCAATTACTTCAGCAGCATCCCTGCTGTTAATTGTATTAACTTCCCTCATTAAAACAAGATTTAACGAGACGAGGCTCTTCCTGGCTGCAGCCACCAGGCTGTGGCATTTGGCTGGCACTCTCCATACTGTACTTACTGCAGCATCAGAGGGATTCTGTCGTCTGTGACGGGGCTTCCAATCACCTCAGGATAGGGGCAAGAGGCCCTAAGCTGTCGTAGTCTTACATATGCTTTGGAGTTGCAGTCCACAGTCATCACAATCAAGACCACAAAGACCGTTAAGACTGCTGTAACCCATATATTACAAAAACAGATCTCCAGGAACCAAACACAGGTTTGACATGAAAAAGTACTTATTATTTACAGACCCCTCCTACAACGGACATACCAAGCGGAAATGTGGAGTTCTTCCCTTGCTGCTTGTCCCCAACTCCAATGTCCGTAATGGGATGCTCATCAAAAATTGACGGACCATGTGCTTCTAAAACGCACGTTAATAACATGAGAGGAAACCTAGCGAGCAGCGTTGAGGAGCGATTTCATCTGTATGCGTCCAAGTAATCAGAAAGCAACCAATCAACACACAGTCGCATAACTGGTCATGCAACTCTGCAGGCCAGAAAGCCAGAAATCACAGCCTGGCTAAACTGCATGTGACTGATGAATGACACCAAAGCAGCAGCCTTGCAATCCCTGTTGGTAAACTTCCACTCTTTCCAGCAGATTGATTACAAAAAGCCGAAGGCTCTCACCACATTTTCTCATAACTGCCACAGGTGAGGCAGCCCTTGCCGTCTCAGTTTGCAAACTTTTTTTTCTTGCCTCATTCAAAGTTTTAATTCAAACCGGTTCATCATCCCGCCTGTATGCGAGCTAGCACTGCTCGCAGACAAATTCCCAGAGTGTCTCCAAACCTGTATTAACTGGAGCACGAACCCTTGAGGAGCTCTGAGCGCCCATGACCCAGAGGTGCTCAAATGACGTGCACTGGATGCGCTCTCATCACTCACAGACTGAAATTAAGAGGTGCAGACAAAAACAAGTCACAGGACACAAACCACGTTCTCTAACTCTGATGTGCAGGTACAACAGGTGATGCGAAAGGAATAACTTGGAATCTGCAAAGCTGGTCGCTTCCATGCTGCTATGGTATTGATGACTGTCGGCCAGGCGTGCAGTGTGCAGTGTGCAGTGCATGCCTATGAATTATTTTCAGACTGTCTGCCAGTTGTTCTCGGCACTGCGGACTGAGATCAGCATCAGAGACCTGTATATGTTTTTAAGCTGCCATCTGCTTCATTGCAACCCAAACATCCACCAGTCTGGTCAGTCCTCTTGACTTGAAAGCATTTACTACTGAGCCAGAATAAACCTGTTCCATTGTGGACGATCTTTCACCGTCACAATAAAGTCAAATGCAAAAATTAACTTATGTGGCCTGAAAGACGCAGTTCAGGCGGCAGATGAACGAGCTGTGCAGCCCCTTTGAACACCCCCGCCCCCCCCCCCCCCGACAATATAGAGCAGACTGTAATCCGGGAATTAGGGTCTCCACAAGCGGAGAATCCGGCCAGCCAGGTCTGCCAGGAAGGACGAGCGGGGGCTACCCTCCCCACCCCATTCAGGCTGGCGGTTCCCTCCGCTGCCCTGCTGAGGCGAATGACGGCGATCACCCGAACGGTCTTGAAGGCTTTTAACTGGCAAAGGTGGGCGAGTCCGTTAACACACACACACACACACACACACACACACAAACAATAAAACTACTGGGGAATAAAGCCACAGTTGGGAAATGTGCCCTGGGCTCCATCAGGTCCACCTCTCAGCCACCATGTAGACAGGCTCCACTGCATCACACCCCGTTCCAGAAACGTCCCTGTGACTTTACCCCTAGTGGCGAAACAGGTGCATAACGCCGGGTGGAAACTTAACCCCATTCACTCTGCGCTAGATCACACCCTGAAGCATGAGGTCACCGCAATTTAAGTCACAGTGGCAAAAACACATCCTAATATCTACCTCACCCTCATGCTAAATGCTAACTGGTTACCTGCGTTAATGTTTCCTTTTCTGTGGCACTCTTACGTTTTTCCCTTCGATTCCTGGAAGCAGGGATGTCCTGCGGGATCCTGAACAGACACACAGAGCCCTGGCATGAAGCTCATGTCTCAGATGAACCCTCCTTGGCTTCTCTCAGTCTCATTATATAGAAAAATATCAAATTTTCTTACAGCCGCTTTTATTCGTTCTTAATCTGGTTTAATTTTCTTCGTATTGAAATCTGGCTTCTTGCATCCCTTACAATTCGGACTAGTATTAAATATTGGGAAACCATTGAAATTATATACACATACCGCGCTAGTATTATACCGGAGGAAAAAGTCCAAATATCTGCAGACTGATTCCCTGATTTAATTTCATACTAGGAAAAGGCTGAGAATGATACAGTCTTTCCTTTCTATCATTTCAGACAGACACGTCCATTTCAATTCCTAGACAGGAACAGAACAAAGAAGGAAAAAAAAATTACATAAGGCCTGCTTTTGTGTTAGATCATTTTCCTGTGTGCCAATTCGTGTGGTTCCCGATCGATAAGGAAGCAGTTTCCTCCAAAGCTTCCGGGGTGACGAAAATGCGGGATCTTGGAAGTAGCGAAGCCAGAGCAAATCGTGCACTGAGCAGGCAAACGCCGACACCCCTTCAGCATGGGACTCAAGTGTCCCAAACTGCTAACTCCAAAATAATCACCACCGGTGTCCAATAAACCATCAACAAGGAATTAAATCTCTTTCCCTAGAAGTGCAAACAGCCTGTCTTGCCAGCCTCAAACCCTTAAAAACAATGATGGCTTTAGGAGCTACCAGGTTATGAACGGCGCCCTGTAATCGTTTGGTCTTTAATCCCGGCGATGAGCATTTTGGCGTAATACGAAGCCCCAGCCATTCATTAGCGCACTCTCCGTGTTTGTTTCTACTCTTCTTTCGATGGGGTTTTAATAAGCAGGAGGTCCAAAACACAGGGATGCACGGCTGCTCATGCATGTCTGCGCAGGCGCGCGCGCGCACACACGCAGGGCGATACTAAAAGAGCCTGGTTTATTTTCATTGCGGGTTTGGGTGCCCAGCTGGTACTTGAAACTGGTATACTGGCAGCGCTCCCCTGACAGAGCTGAGCCAAGGCGGTGCTACGGCACCAGACATGCGGCGAGCCAGGACAGCGTGCCAACGACATGGCACGGGGAGGGGCTGGGCGATCAAGGGAGCGAGAGAAGAAAGCGAGAGTGAGCTGGGGAGGAGGGGAGGAGGGAGACAGACCGGAAGGAGGCAGAGAAGCAGGAGACTTGGGCCGTTAGGTAGCATCCTCGCTCCTTACTCGCCCGGCCAGATCATTTACCCGACGCGAAGGAGAGAGCTGGCCATGTGTTCAGGTTCAGGATCAGAGTCGCCGCTAAAGGATGGACAGCAGCTCTCCTCCTGACAGCACAGTGCTGCTCTGCTACTGAACACGCTGCCACGCGCGTCCGCCACACAAACCAGTACGCTTCCCAACGCGCAAGCGTGCCGCGATGACCAAAAACAAACACACGCACGTGCTTCATCAACTGGAAAAATAAAGCGATTGGTTCAAAAATGATCACAGCCATGTACGTGTCAAACTGGTGAAAAAAATCCACCATTCCTCCACACTGACACACATACAGGACACCAGGAACCATGTTATTCATCTGTTACATAAACGATCCAGCACAAATACAACCAATCTGCTCCACAAGCAAAAAAGTCAGTGAGAACATGCTGGAATGAAACAAAAGACACCTTTTCTAAATAAAGGTACATGAAATACAACAGAAACCCAAGCCAAAACATTTCTGATCTCCCCACAACCAACTGTTGTTATTAGCATAAAAAAAACACATCAGAAAACGAGGAATATATCAACAGCACATTCAGCAGCTTATTACTTGTGTAATTAGCTTTAATTAGCAGTGTGGATTGCTCACCACAAGCACTTGCGATTTGTATGGATCGCATGTCCATATCAAAGCAACACTAAAATATACAGACCGTTTAATTTAAAGCGTGTTCAGGCTTTAAACACTCCCGCCCGTTTAACGCGGCCTTGAACTCTGTGTGACCACCTCCACTCTGGCCAGCGGCGAAGTCACCAGCACAATCTTGCCCTCCGCTAACGTTCCCTGGCTGACACCAACCGGTAAGCGGGAAAACTAAACGGAGGAAATCGGCGCGAGCGGCACGCCAGCCACTGAAAGCTCACTCCGTGGCGTCGCTTGCGTCACATCGCTAATTTATGTCCCTTACGGTAGCTGGAGAAAGTTTCTTCCCCGTCCCACAATGATTTCTGTATGTGGCTGGAGTCTCTCCAGCCCTGGAAGTTCAAAGCAGGGAACAAATACAGATCAAACAGGGGGGAGGCTGGGGGGTGGTGACGGTTAGTAATTATGGGCCCCAGGCAGGAGGCCACTGGTATACTAACCCCCGCGACAGACTACAGGGACAGGGACACCCCCTCTGTCTGACAAACATGCCCTTTGAATATTAAAAAACGGAAGGAGAAAAAACAAAATCGGACCAGTCACAGACTGTCTGTGCAAAGCAGTTAAATAATAATTTTACAAAGTGACAGGCATTAATAATAAGACTGCACCACACTGCGAAATTATGCCAATTTGTACAGCTGGATATTTCATGACTTCTTGCTAAGTTCCGAGTCCTGGGATGTCAGTCTGCAAGCTTTTTGCTCCAAGCCCAGTCCCTCTACCTGCTGATCTGTGCTGCATAATACATCTAACCGGGACTTCCACTGTCACCCGCTATACACCGCATTAAGATTTTAATACGCCCGCTTAAGAATGGTCTCTGAATGGGGGCCGTGTTACAAGGTAATACCTGCTAATATTTTATGCACCGGAATAAAAACATAAGTGTCAATTTATCCAGTTTGCAGAATGGCGGGTAAACCATACTCCCACCACGCAAAACTTAGTTTGCATCATGAAATATACAACAACAGACAGAGATAGGACAGACAGACAGACAGACAGTCAGTCAGACAGACAGTCAGTCAGGACTGACAGACACAGGATGAGGGGCAAACGGCGTACAGAAAGGCGGAGGAGTCCAAAACAAAACAGCACAGCATGTTCTGCCAGGAGGACCACCCCATCCACAACATCATGGTCCAGAGGAACAAAGATGCTGCTGAAAAATACACCACAGAGCTCCAAGGCCTCTTAACCAGAACCAGGATCAAATATTAACAGCACATCCAGGTCTGAGCATGCCCAGAAGGAGCCTACAAAAATGGGAGGCGGCTTTAACTCCCTCGGTGCCGGACTGGCCCTGATCACGTGACCCGGCAGGCGGGGCTTCAGCATTGTTTGTTTTAGTGATAGAAAACATTTATGTCAACATAAAGGACTGCCTGGAATGGTACAAATGTACCACAAAGAGCCCCCTTCCCAAAGTGCTGTAAGCCTGCAGCTGAAAATAATTAACGGCCTTTATACCAAGTGAAAACAGAAAAGAAAGGGAAAGAGAGGGAGAGAGTCAGACGGTAAGGAAGGAAAATACAGAGGGTGACAGAGAGCGCACGCTAACATGCGCACACGCACACCCCCCAACACCAGCACACACAAACACACACACAAGTATGCTTGGCTGGCGGGGGGGGGGTTGCTGGCACAGCCTTTGCGAGCACATCTGCACCCCCCCCCCCCGGCAACTATTTTATTTATTTGTTTGTTTGTTCCCATGTCTCTCCATTCTGCCCTGATTCTCTCCTTCCCCCAAGCAAGCGGGCACCACTGGCAGAGTGCCAGATTACCCAATCAATCTCCTTTGAGAGGGAGGGCGAGAGAGAGAGAGAGAGAGAGAGAGAGAGAGACGAGAGGGGGAGGGGTGCAAGGAAGGGGGGCGACAGCGGAAGAAAGGGAAAGATGGGGGAGGGCCGGCCAGAGCAGGGTTTATTTAGAAAATGTAGGGGTGGGGGCTTGCTGACATGCGAGCAAAGTGGCAGCAAAGCATAAGGATATTTACAAACAGGACAGCGGCAGTATGCAAAGCAGTCGGACATATTTGGGGGTGGGGGGGGGTGGCACTAACAGAGCTCACCCTGCATCCATCTCACTGCACACGTGGGTGTGCTGTGTGCCCCCCCCCCACCACCTCAGCACAGAGCCAGCGAGCTCGCTGCTTATTCATGGCGACTGGCTGTTCTAAGAAAAGCAGCTCGACCCTTTACGGTGAAAAGGGCCGCCACTTAAGGAGCATGTCACACACAGACACGGATTACAGTCTTCTCCTATAGCACCGTAAAAGTCCAGCTTTGAGAAACTGGCCGCACAAAACATCTCCCTCGAAAGTCTGTTCTTTTCAGCTTAAACACAATGAGGCCACCTAACTTTGAAGCAGACATTGCGTACAAACCCAACGTACACAGAGGCCACCAAAAACCAACTTCTATCCAGAGGTGTGCAACCCTTCGTTCCTAGGAGCCAAAGCAGGGTTGCAATCCCCCAAAATCCCGGGATTAGCCCTAGAGCATTCCTCAGATTTGAGGATTAACACACTGTACGTCATTATCTGCCCCAAACTGAAGGTCTGCCAGTATTTTCCTCTACCACAGGGTGAAGGTGCAAAGGTTTCTCAAGGGCTCCTACGCTCCCCTCCGCCAGACCACCATGCTCTGCCGCGGGGCCTCTACGATCGAGTTACACGGAAACGAGGGGCGACGCCCAGCGAAGGGCCAAGAGAGTCATGGTGTTACTCAAATAGCTGCTAAGAGGATCTATCAGTTCACGGGACTCAGCATGTTTTCCTCCTCGTGAGCCTCAGACACCGGGGAATAGGCCTGTTATCAGCCGCGGCACAATGGCCACCTGATCAAAACTGCGGGGCCTCTGGGAGCTCAGTGACGAAGATAATCAGAGAGATGCAGGTCCAGACTGGCCCACAGGAGCCACGTCACAAGCGTCCCTCAGCCACAAAACAAAGCCCTCTGGAGAAAAGCTCCTTCACACAACATTTGTCCTTGTTGAAAGAGTCAAAACAAGCTAATCATACTCACTTTTGTCACTGTTCTCCAAAACAAAAGGGGAAAAAAAAAAAGAAAAAAAAAAAGACACCGACTATTAAGGTAGGAATTGGCAGATTCTGGGTCACATACAGTTTCTTTAACACACCAGCAGTGCTTGGTCCAGGGCGATACTATCACCGTGACTTCAGAAGTCAAACTGTATCTATTTTGTGTAACATTACATGAAATAGCCACGCTGTATAGCATATCAAAGTACACTTGGCATCTGAACAAGATCCAGACAAGCACAGCACACGTGAACGCAGAAAACCAAATCGATCCACGTGCTCCGACTTGGGGTTAACCGGATACACTCTGACCCTCTAAACTTCAGCAAGGTCACAGGCCAAGGGAAGCGGGTCATTAATCCTCAGACTAGAACTTAGTAATACGATATCTGAGCAAAAGTGCCCTCTGCAGAAAGCATGGAGAAAGGGCAGAACTTTCAGGACACGGTAGGTGGGAGATGGACCTTGGGGGTCATAACACTGCAATGGGGCCGTGGCTACAGAATACAGCAGAGATCTCTTTTCTGTACATAATAGGTGAACAGGAATGAGAAGCAGTAAAGACAATCTAGAAGAATTCTCACATTCTGTATATACTTCACGTTCTAATTAGCCTGAGAATTAGCCTTTTTTATATTTTTTTCCCCCTAAAGTGAACAGCTGACCATACGGTCTCCTCTGCTAGCTTTGCACCATTCTTCACGCCCCACCATGACTCCAGATGCTTTGAGTCAAACCTGCGCAGAAACCACGGACGCTAATCAAAGACCAGCACCCTGACAGCCGACTTCCTGAAGGCTCTTTAGGTAGTCCGAGGGGTCAAAGGTCACAGTGAGGAAGCAAATCCAGGGAACGCCACAACCTGCATCCAGCATTGGTGGGACTCTGAGGAGGCGGGTCTTCAAGAGCGTGCAGTGGTATTTGGGGCATGGTTTATCAACCCCCCACAAAAATCACAATAATAGGACTACCACCTAGACACCCATCAGTGATTCAGGCAAATGCTTAACAAGGCTGCCACTTACGTAGTCATGGAAGGCCTTCGCCTCACTGGAATGCTCACAGGTCTCCCGTCGATCTGGAGCCGCGCAGTACAGATCCCAGAATACGCTGCGGAGGGGGGGGGAAAAAAGAGGCATGAACCAACACGCTCCAGCAACCAAATAACCCTAAAATCAAGCATTCAACCACATGCATGCTTCAACAGCCATGCTCAAAAAGCACAGCGATAAACCAGGCAGATCAAGAAAGAAAACCACACACAGTCCACTACTGTCCAGCCCATCTCACAGGCTCCCCTGCAGAACTGGAATTCAGTAAACAAATGTCATCCTAATTCCCTTTTCGTTTGACAAGAGCTGCCGTTTACCGATCAATTAAGGAAGGGATTTGTTCAACTAGGAGAAATCCAATCCTTAAAAGCTGAACAGGGGAACGTGGTTTTATAACAAAAAGTCTCTTATTTACTTCATTGACTCGAAATACCTGTTTGGCTGATACAAATTAGGCTGCTTAAGATCTTCAAATATTGATTTAATGGATATCCAATGGACGATACCACTCAAAGCTACCATTAAATGCCGAATCTTCAAGAGATGAAAGGGAAAACATTTATCCCCAAGGACAACACACTTAGCGATAATCCGAGCAATTAAAGAACACAACGCACGTACGACGAGAAAAATATGACGGCACTGAAACGGTGTTTGTTTTACCGAGTGGATTCGACTGACAGTTACGCCCAAAGTTTTTTGGCAGGCAACTCACAAGAGTCTGGTGAATGACATGCGCGAGAAAGAATGCCTTTCGGTACAGGGGCAGGTAGGGAATGCGGCTAGAAAAGAGTAGAACAGAGGAGGATGGCAACAAAAAATAAGGAAAGACAGAGCAGCAGCTGTGGAACAAGAGAGGAAACAGGCAGCGCTAACTTCAAGACCGCTCTGAGCCCCTCCAAGTCACTTAACAATAAGGCAAAGCCCATTATTATATCTATTAGCTAGCGCTAAAGAGAGCATGGCTTTGTCAGGCCCGAGCTGGAGGGAGAGACAGGGACCGTCTCAAATCCAATCAGCTCATGGCCAAATAAAATGAGCACGGTCGCAGTCTGTCACCGAAGAGAAGCGACACGCCAGGGCTGAACGTTTGGATGAGGACGCTAATAACCCAATGTCCTCTTTGTTTCCAGGTGGGAAGTGAGACATCCGTGGTTGGCTAATTCAGACTGTCAGCTGCATTCACTGGCTTTCAACAAAATGGCATTGGATTACCACCCCCCACCCCCTCCTGCTGCTTCCACGTAAAACATGACTAAAACCAACACAAAAAACACAGCATTCTTATTCACTTAATCTCCAGTATATTGGCCCAGCATGCAACTGTAATATCTTATAAGATGCCATCGATACCAACTAAAATACAGCCCAGGTTTTCCACAGTGAAACTCTGCCACCGTTTCAAAAGCCAGAAAGAGGATTTGCAGATTTCATGTTGTTTATCTACAGAACATATTAAAAAAAAAATTGCTTAACCTGCGGAATGTTTTAAGCATTTTTATGCCAAAGCGATTCAGGCCAAAGAAACTTGAAGTACAGAAGCAGTAGGAGTTTTAAAATGTCAAAGTCGGAAACCACTGATATTCTGGTCACATTTTTGGTTGCTTATCCACTACATCTTCTACATCTTACAAACACGACAGAATGCCTTTCCATCCCACCCCACGCAGTAAAAAGCAAAAAATGGGGTGAAAAGATTGTGGCGGAAAACTTCAGCAGCATCTGGGAAAATGTGGGTTGCATAATTGTCAGGCTTGATTGTTAGCGCATTTTCAGTAATTAAAAATTATCTGAACTGGAAACGGACACTCACAAGGTGACAGCAGCATCTTGAGCGAAACACCCATTCTGAGACAGATAAGGGGGCAGGGTACTTAAAAAACAGAACAGTCCCAAAACCAGATTAACAGACTGCAATGGGGGAGAAAGGGATATACATTTATTTATTTATTTACTAATGCCATGGAAGGAGTGGTGAAAGAAGTGTAATTCACGATGACAAACTTATCTTGTCGTGGAGTCTGCCTTGTGTACCTCTCCAAAATTCTACCATCAACCAGCAACGGAGACTCATACCAGGGTGTGGGACACGTCTGAGGAACGCAAAAATTCACACAGGGGCTTCCAGACAGTGCAGGAAGTTTCAGAAAGTGGCAGAACACGCAAGAACTGAGTAGGAGCCACATTAGCCATCTTTGGGAGCTTGTGAAGGTCAGGACCCAGACCTTAAGAGCTACAGACCAAGAAGCATCACGCCAAAATGGACCCACCAGCCTCACGAAGAATTTGAGACTTTTTTTTTTAGCAAGGCTACGCAGCACACAGAAAAACAAAACGGCCAATCAAACATTTTATAATTTCACAGAAAGAGTCTGTTTAGGCTGAACCAATAAGACCAACATCTGACAAGGAGCAAGGGGGAGAAGGAAGGAAGCTGAAGGTCCGGCACATTCTGCCTACGAACGTGGAAAAGGGCTGTGATTTATCCATGTGCGTTAGCAGCCAGCACACTCCTCCCCTCTCCCATGACATCACAAACGGCCCGGAGGAGCAGCGCCAGGCTAACCGGCTTCACCCCGCCACACAATTACCCTGCGACAAAGGCACATTCCTCCTCCGGTTCCGTACGGGGAATTTCAGCTGTAAGTAACTTTACAGATGTTCCACCTTGGCGACGTGACAGTCCGTCCTGGAATGGACAGCCGCACATAATGAGCAAAAAAAAATGTAAAAACTTTATAAACAGATAAAAAAAATCTCTCCCACCTTCTGTGACGCCCCCCCCCCCTTCAAACTTGCGCATCAGTTCTCCTCGTCACCCCCCATGCACACGTAGACACCCCCGTGGCTGTAATCCCCTGGCCTGCTTGGCTCGTCTTTTCAGCCAGAGCCCGACAGGAAGCGGGTAGGGGGTGGAGGGGGGAGAGACTCCGAGGCTG
>JAODLC010000036.1:5118609-5132192 GCA_026781145.1 Hippopotamyrus pictus | reverse complement strand
GGGGGGGGGGGGGGAATGTGTGGATTAGCCTGTTTAACACAAAGGAGCCTGAAATGCAAGGAGTTAATCCGTCCGGGGGCCTCTCCAACAAACAAAGACCGGCCCTCGCAGACAAAGGTTGAGGGTGGGGGCGGGGCGGGGGCGGGGCAGGTTCTCCCCCCCTTGCCATCTGGACCCTTTGTCTGGGGGAGGGGTGTCAGAGCGGGCGAGAGGGGTCCTGGCCTCGGCGTGGCTCCCCAGCCACGTGCTGCTGCTCCAGTCAGACTGACGCCCCGTGCCCCCCCCCCCCCCCACCGCAGCGGGGGCTCTGCCGACGCCGGGCAGAAAGGCGACTTCTCACGGACTGCAAGCGCAGACGCTCTCCGCGGCTAATGATAAGCCTGCGTGCATTTTCTTACGCGGGTAGATTTAATTTTAGATGCCCTGCTATATAAAAAATTAAATTTAACACAGACACACAGCAACAGACGTTAGCATGAAAGGCTAATCCATCACAGCAGGTTGGGCTGGTCTTCGGACAACCTGTAGTGCAGGAGAGACTTGTGACCCCCTCCCACCACCACGGGCTTCAGCAAGAGCCGGGCAGAGGTGCTCACCTCACACCCCACGCGACACCAAACCGCTCCGCACGTTGCACTATTCCCCCCGGAAACAAACACTGCATGAAGAGTGACAGCTTCACAATACTTAAAAGGCATAGCCAGCCTCCATCCATTGTCGATGATGAGGATGATGACGACGATGTCGATAACGACGGCGAAAGGCAATGCCAATTACAGAAAAAAGTACCCTGCAATTAGCTGCCTGTTAAGTGAGTCAAGTGTCAATTTTTTTCCCTTCAGTCTGATGACTACTGGAGCCTTTATCGACACTCCTCTGGTTTCTCTTGATTACATTCAGGAAAGAAGCATCCAAAATAAAATCATCTGTCTCTTTTGAATGAAGGGGTGTGAAAAGGTGGGGCTAACCCCATTCCTGCCAAGGGCGAGGGGGGGCAGGGTCCCTGGGTCGACATACGTACCACCACCATGAGTGCAGGAATCCTGGGGGCTCTCCCAGCGTGATGTTCTTCTCCCATCGGATCTGCGGGGCGGCAGAGTGCAGGGATCAGACAGGAAGCCTCTCCCTCCGATCCGGGCCAAGCTTACGGGGGCCGAACCGAGAGAGACGCCGGCGTTCCCCCGTCTAGGACTTCCCCACAGTCAGCCCCGGTGAAAACAATCACAGATTACCGAGGCTGCTCCAGGAGTTGCCTCACAGAACTGGGCCCGACTAAATTCACATCACTGGAGCTGCGAGCCAAATTGCATTTCAATTAATGACACGTTTCCACTTGATGCAGGATCTACAAAATCTACCGAATCTTCAGAGAATACATCAATCACGTTACACTTTAACGAGATTGCAAGCTTCACTACTGAAGCACACAGTCATTTTAATCAACTAATATTACATTCAAGCCACTGTGTTTACATCATTTATAATTTCAACATTCACAATACAAGCGCATACAAGTGTACCAATGCCTGTAACATTTGTAAATTTCATACCTACTAAACATTTTTTTTTTGGCTAAATCCCAAACAGAGTGGGACAAACAGTGCACTAAGGGCTGGTTCTGTGTGTTCCTTTAATTCTGCTTTGGCCAGTCCCAACAAGCTGGAGGTAACGACCTCACGGGGGGGGCGGCGAGCCGTGGCGGATGGCCAGCAGCGAGGCACGCGGCACCATCGCAGCAAGCGTGCGGCCTGCACACAGAAGCAGCCCGGCGACACTGGCGCACAAGACAGCGACAGACGTTCTAGGCCACCTAGTACAGGAAACCAACAACGCAACGGGGGTAATGCTAAGTATTTATGTTCCATAACGCCAGTTTACCACTGCCTGGCCACAGTATGGGTTCTAAGATTCCATATGTCCGTCGTTTAAATAATTCGTTATACGCGACTGATTTATTCAATGAAATCAATCATCTAGGTGGCTGTGGGGGCTGGGGGGTTAGGTCACAGCGTGCCATGTTTGCGATACAGACATCTCACACGTGTGAGAGAGAGATCACGCTTCATGAGAAGCTGGGGAATAGAGAAGGTGCCAGAAGGATTAACTGAGGCCCCAGGACAAGGGACAGCCAGTGTGACTCAGGTACTACTCCCTGCGGAAAACCAAAGGGTAACAAAATCGTCTGCTTCCTGGTGGGGTGAGAGAACATGGAGCAGACACTACTGGCCATGACTAGAGGGGGCGCGATACCCACAATGCACTGCCAATACAGAAGGTCCGAAATAGGCATCAAGTCATAACCTGTCACGCGTCACATTATGGACATGTGACATACCTCACGTTCTGCAGGTCAAAAACAATAAGTGGAAACTGGTTTGTGAGCAGCGTAATGAGGGGGTTAGAGCCAGCTAGGGGGAGCAACATCTGCAACATTTCTCACGGGGGAGCATATCGTGAGATGTACACCAAGAGGAGCACGTTCAGTCACATGCAACAAAGACATCTGGGGAAGAGGCAGGAGGGAAAGTGGACACGCAAGAATCTGACCAGAGTCCATTAAATCATTAAAACAATTGTATACTTACAGTCAGGCCAGAACTATATCTGAAACAAAGAATGGGCAAAATCCCCAAGAGATCCTCAGCTCACTGCTGAATGGGCTTTTTTGGGCACTCGGGTTAAGAACACGTTATTAACCAATTTCACCCGTCCAACCTTTCAGCAGCTGAGATCACACCCTTCCTCCTGCATGTGGCAGCACTTACGAGAGCCCAGGGGCCAGCCGGCGCGGGCGCCTCCCCCCAGATGCTGGGGGGGTGGGGAGGAGTAATGTCTGCCGGAGGTGAACTGCTGAGGGCGGTGTAATACACCGCAGGGCTGCAGGGCAACCCCTTACCCGAAGGATTTGGGGATGCTGGTGCGTGTTAATCTGGGCTGATCGCTCGCATCCTTTCACACAGGCCCGCCAAGCCCTGCTCTAAAGGCTGCACTACACAATTACAAAATTATTTAAAACATTTTTTTTTTTTCCTTAAAAATATCAAAGCAGCGATATCAAAATAATTTCTGTTTTAGACAATGTCAAAAAGGTAAAAATAAATCTAATTTCTTTACCAGATTATAAAACTGAATTCAACTATTATTTAACCTAGACGACTTTGATCCCACCCTAATGGAAATGAGACCAGCGTTACCTGATTCAGCATCTTTTTCAGGATTTACATTTCCGGAAGTTACTCACCTCCGACAGGAAGGTCTGTGCTGATTTCTGTGCTCCAACGTGCAGTAAGTACTCGTACACATATAAAGCTAACCTGAAAGACAAGGGGGGGGGGGGGACGACTTCTGTTAGAACCTCCACTCTCTCCCCGGAGTTGCCCCTAATTCCCAGGAGAGAAAACACCTTTCCTGCAGAAAAGTTACGACAAGCAAAGCAAATTGCTTCAGCGAACGCGGCACGGAGCGTCGCCACAACATGACACAGAGTCTGAAGTCGGCTTTTTGAAACAGCCACATCGGCATGCAGACAGAAATAACCGGCAGCCACTTACGGCTTTTTACCAGCCAGTTTGAAAAAAAAGGGGACCTTATTGTCTCAGCAGCATTTACACTCACACGTAGCCCACAACTCTACGATACCGAATGCCTTCTGCACTATTTACTCTCTGTACCGGTCACTTGAATTCAGTAACATTACATCATTTTTCCCCACGTAAGTTGCCCCCTCCCTAATGTTCACGAGTGGCTGAAGTGAAGTGCGCAGTTCTGGCCACGCTGCTACCAGCTACAGCTTCTGTGGGCCCGCCAAAGAGCTGGGATGCACCCCAGTCATGCGGCAATCCTCACCTTTACCTACAGTACAAATATAACCCTTAGATCCCAATCCTAACAATATGACACCTAGACTGCTTGGGAGCTGACTGGCAACGTTGCCCTAGGCGTTTCTCCAGTGCGTGAAGATTAAACCACCATCACTCTGAAACAGCACAGACGTTTACAGAGAACACCATCTTTCATCCCAGTCACATGTCATCCAATCACTTACCCTCCCAACCCACATCCTTGTGGGCTACAGCTCACTTTACTGCTTCCATACTGTAACCGATTTTATACACACACACAAACATACATACACACACACACCTTTTGCATAATGATCTTTTTTATGATTAAGTTTATCTATAAGTGGGTCGATTCGGATTCCGAGCACAGTGATATTCCAGGTCTTTTTCCCCCAAAGTCTGTCTCCCACGCCTGCACGAGCCGGTTCACATTGTCATTCACAATACCGCCGTCCCCACAGAAATGTCCCTGAATGCTACTAGACAAGGCATTTTTCATTAAGGTCCCCCCTTGACTGAGTCTCTGATTTACAATTAAAACAATAAAACAAAATGTACTTTCAACAAGTGCCTTTATTTATTTACTTAATTGAACGTTTCAGTTATCTTTTCCAGGCACTTACATTTACATTTTACTCATTTAGCAGACGCTTTTATCCAAAGTGAGATTGGAAATGCTGGGTGAGCCAATCCCTAGAACATTTGGGTTAAGGGCCTTACTAAGGAGAACTACAGTGAAATCATTATGCTGACCACAGAATTTGAACCAAAGACCTTCCGATCTTGGGCACAGATTCTTAACCTGTGAAACTACACACCATCCCAAACAGCGAAAGTGAGGCGACAGGGCTAAACAGTAAGCCACTTCAGGTAGTTACTACACGTCAGGTAATACATGTTGTGTAAGCATAGTGTTAATTACTACTTATAAAATTACCCTAATGGGCTAAATACGCTCTAAATAAATAAATCTGGTGGTTAGTCCGGTGTTGATTTCTGACCTGTTAAATGAGCAGTTCACATAGTTGTTACGAGGGCACAACCTACTCATCTTAAAACGGTCTTCATCCTCCTGTGGCCACATTTATAGAAATACAACAGGATGTACTTCACATTCATCTGGCGTAAACTGCTGAAGGCTTGATTCCATGTGTTACGTACGTCCATGCCATCGTCGTTAGAGCTAAACAAACTGAACGTGCTCAGAGGGATCTAGGCACTAAGGGGGCACAGAAGGCAGACAAAGACGCATGTTCTGGGCTAAAGCAGACCCTTTTCTTAATCATTTGACAAAAGCTAAACCTGAAATTCCACGCTGACTGACGCCAAGGGCCCACTTGTGAAAATCAGTCAAACAACATGTCTACCACAGCCTAGGCCGTTCAATGATGATCTTAAATGCTTTGGAAATAACCACCTCACGGTCAGTTATAAAAACTGGGAAAAGGAGAAAACGATCCCATAACGGGGGCGTCAGAAATGTGCAGGCTTAAATGCACACCCACCCCCAAACCAACAGCATGAAAATGGATACCAAATGCAAAAAATATGAACCCAAGAATACACAGGCCTGCTCCTATCCGTTTCATAGCGGTAATAAGACTGTGAACCGAGAAGTACACTTCCACAGGGGTGGCACTACACCAGTATGCCAACTGCGCCCAAGCATCCCCTTACATGAGGGATGGGACGACAGCAGGGCTGCATGATATCACCAGGCTTTCAGGTGATGGGCGTAAACATTTGTTTGGATGTTGGCTTTTTTGGAAATATACAGTCATTTACTCGCGCTGAAAATTTGTTAAGCAGATTAGTACTGTGCCTAAAATATTAATGAGGCATTTTGTGTGGCCCAAAAGTTAGTCATCTGTATAAATCTGCATAAACATCCTGCATTAATAAACGTTTTAAACTTTAAATTGCAAAAAGTACCGTCACACCACCAACTGTTTGCCAAAAAACACGTGGCGTGCACCGTGCTCCACAAACCAAATTTAATAAACAGAGGATATACCGAATTCATACAGACTACTAACTTTTGGGCGTCACAAAACGCATCTCATTAATATTTTAGGCGCACTACTAAGACGCTTACCAAATTGTTGACTTAAGTGAATGTCCATAAAGCATCGGAAAGCCGGCGTCCGGACAAATGTTTCAGGCGTCATCTAAAGTCCTGGTGATTACTGCGCATGCGCCATATGAGATTGATTACATCGCGGGGAGATATCACGCAGCCCGAGTCCTAGGGGGAAACGGAACACTTTGGTCAGAAGGACCAGAGGAGAAAATAATAAGTGGTGAGGAGTGGAGAGGTGTGTGGTGACGTGTGTGAATTAGCATAAGAAGGAAGGGGATCAGTGGCAAACAGACCCCACACATGTTGCCCGTGGCACTGGCACCTAAATCATAGTCCTCCTTTGTAGACATCTCATTTTCTTCATTAGTCACAGGAAGGCCCACCCCCACCTCACCAGCGCTGCTAAGAGCTGTCCGTGATGGAGATCGCCAACAAGAGGCGCAGGCCAGGACGGAGGGCAGCATGCAGCGGCTGCGGGCAGGCAGACAGTCCCGGGGAGGGGCCCCCGCGATCTGGCTTTATACTCCGGCCTTAAGCTCAGGGCCACCGGCCCCCAGAAAAAGCCTGCCTGCTTCCAAACTGTTGGGGAGATGGGCACACTGGAAAGTCACGTGACATTCACGCCACGGAGCCAAAATCTCACCCGACGACACAAATTTAAGCACGGGTTTACATTCAGTCAGCAAGGAGGCTTAGCAAACCGGGGAAACCCAAACAACATCCGCAAGTCAACATTGGGCGTATTTATGCAATGCGTTTATTTAGGCGGTATTAAGAAGCAGAATAGAACTGGCAGAGGTGATGAAAATAAACCACCCATCTAAAATAAATAAATAAAGCGGCAGAAGCCACAGGACAGAGAAACTAAGAAATTCAAATTCAAAATTGTTCATATTCAAACGTTTTAAAATAAGTCAAACATACTGTTATTCATCTACATTTAATCCGACAATAACCCTATAATAATAAATTAGCTAGCTTATAATCTTCTTGACAGCCTCAGAGAAAGCGGCCCAGCCCACAGGAAATAAAAGCCTATGTTACAAAATGCATTAGGTACTCAGGCTCCTTGTAGCACGCAGTATAATTCTTCCACTCTTGCGCAAAGATATTAGAAGCTTCCATCAGTGCTAGTCTTTCCTTAGCTTGATCTGAACATTTGCTACTTTCAACAAGCACAGAAGCTGATTTCACCATGTGCGCATATAGAGGCGATTATTTAATTGAGGAATGAGCTCGGTAAGGTGCGATGCTGGCCAGACACCAGGCAAATTTTGCATACCATACAGGTGGCAAACAGACTGAGCTGGTGTTTTTACTAGTAGCTCAGTTTTCAGCTTTTGCATAATGGATGTTACAGCGACGCTCGTTTAGCTTTTAGCATTGTGCTAACAAGGCTTGTTTAGGCTTCAGCTGCACGTGGGGTTTGCATTACCCAAGCACAACCCCAGCCCCAGGGGCTTGAGGGGAGCTTATACCACCTTGTGCAAAAGATCAGGGGGTTTTGCTGGAGAAGAGACAGGCGAGAAACAGCAGCAAGATACGCGAAGTGCGTAGTCTGACCAAGCATGACAGCTGAAGGCCATTGGTGGGACACTGGAGACAGACACTCTGAAGGCTGAAGCAGGAGCCTAAAATAGGTTACAAATACCCATCATTCCAAACTGCAAATAAATGATATACTTAGTCGTCACATCATTAGACAGGAAATTGTTTAAAATGATGTTACCACCAGATAGCTAAGACCGTTCCCGATACCTGGAGAGAATATCTTGGTCATCAATGCCTCATTATGCAAACCTTATTCAAATGTATTTTAGCAAAATTACGCACAATCGTTTTTACATCCTCACAAGCAAGTTTCAACGTATCTAGGACAAAGTCAAAATATTTAAATAAGTGGCGAAACAAATTTCTTCTCAACTATAGTCCGCAAAGCTTCTGCGTAAAACAATTAAAGAGTAAAACACAACGATGACACATTTGCAAGCATCCCTGCTCGAACCATGACAAGCTTGTGGTCTACACTCAGAAGAAAAGCCAGAGAGATGAGGACTACAGAGGAAGACGAAGAGGAGGAGAGCGAACAAAACATAGCAAGTTAAGGATTATCTACGTACATGTTAGGCTGCATTCAAACTAAACAGCCGCGGTCAGTCTGTGTGCCTAGCATTTAGGATTGGGCTACTTTTGCTGATGGCCCCACAGTGAACCGCATATACACACCAGGCTCCTTTCTTTGCTCTTCAGTTGCCATTGGATACCTTTTAGCCTTTGGATCTTTTTTTCTGTATAACTAAAGGACTGACCATTAATCGCTGTGTACTTATACAGCTACACCAGATTTGCATTAGCTGGCTAGAAACCACATAAATCTCACTCTTAGAAGCCCCCAGTCCTAGAGATCTGTCGCGTTAACTCAGGCATCGCGTTAATAAAATGTTTATCATTTCCCTTTGCTTCCGATTAGATTCCAAAGTATGATGATGTTTACTGGGTGTGAGAATAAGAGACCCGATGTGTCTGCAGGTATGGGGGGGGAAATTCCGACAAAGGAGGAGGACAAACTGGTCCACCACGGGCAGAAACAGTCTTACCGAAGTCTTTAATCTTTTCACATTATGTGCAAACACAGCAGTTATCCGAACAGCCAAACTCACAACACGAAAACTCTGGAGGCTGGTTTATTTTTATGCTTTGTTTTTAAAACTTTGTGAGTTTTTTGTTATTTACTTTATCAGGAAAGTAACGGCTTAAAAGAAATGGACACAGTTTTTATATTTTATATATGAGAACATATTAGTATTTACAAATCAGAATGATACAAGTTCAAAAATGTCAGAACATGTATCATAATATATAGTTTTGTGCCAGTTGTCCTCTTTAAAAAATGATTATTCAGCGGCATTATTTTTAAATACATGTTGTTAGATTATTATAACCGGTAAGCAGCCTCCATCCTACATTCAGGTCTTTACCGATTTTAAACAATGCCACCTCAGTAGCGGCAGCATGTTTCTGAATCTCAGGCAACTTAGGAGCTGTTTGAGATCCATTAACTTTTGAGAGATAGCCGAGTGTGTGAGTATCAAGCAGCATCCCAGGAGTTCGGTGAAACCTTCACTGGTTGTTGAACTCCACCAAGCCACCGATTGCTAGGATGTGCATGACGAAGTTCTTCTGATCATTAGGTGCCCAAGCTCATACTCCAATGATACATCACTTACAGAATCAAGTCAATCAAATCACAAAGAATCAGTACATCTGGGCAACGAAGTCCTGCACTGTTATTGGCTAAAAGCTTTACTACCAAACGGGCTCGATGGTGGGACAGAATTGCACAGTGTAATATATGTACTGCCAACATAAACTGTAGTCCATTAACAATATTAATGAGGTAGTACAGGAATCAGCTCAAGTTTAAAAAAAAAAAAAACAACACCTCATAGTCTCCTCTAAGTTCTCATTAGTGCAGTCAAGATTTCCAGGACAAGGTGTGCGGGAGTCTGCTGTGAAAGGTTTGGATAATGTGTGACAACTTCGCAGTGTACGGGTGCTGGGGGAAAAAACCTTACCTGGAAAGGAGTGATGCAAAGTCACTCCAAATTTGGCAGAAATACCAGTAAGTTACTGCAGAGTTTTACGCAAAGGTGCACATTAAAGACACTGAAAAATAATTTGCATTTCAGTACAGACATAAAAATTACACATCACTCACACAGGGCTGGACATGAACCTCTCAGGCCCAATCAAGTATCAGAACGCAAGAGTTTAGCAATTTCTTAAAGTCACACTGCACAGTGAAATTCCATCGCACACTAATGTGTCACTTTCATACCTAATCAATAAACGTGCGTCTGATCAGATAGCTCACGTTAATTATCCATGGTCACTTGAATCCATTCAATATCTGTCTTGATACTGGTGATACAATATCATACAAGGGGAATTATGAAACCATATTTGTTTAAACTCAGTTGCTCCATTCCCGGCTCCAAGGAAACCCTAAGAGGAGCCTGGTAGTAATAAGTCTTTGAAACCTGCTGCAGGACACAGAGGACCAGCAAGCCAGCAAGGGCTATGTGACCATATGAATGTAAGAAATCGTAGTTAAATGCTCACACTCGTGATTAACGCCCCTCAGACTTGGTTTATCAAGACATCCAGTTTGTGACACTTCCCGGCTAGATCTGCCGTACAACTTCTAACAATTAGCTGCCTGCAAAAATGAACCCCCTGGCTCAGCTTTGCTGCGTGCAGCCTTGCCCTGCTGTAAGAAGCTGCTTTAAGCTAAAGCTGATGAAGAAGGCTTCTGGGTCCTTCTGAAGAACAGCCTAAACGCTCCTGCCACTTTTCATCTTCGACATCCTACTCTGCAGCGTTGGTTTTACGTATGCAACGCAACTGTCGATAATACAAAATTATCTGCCGCAACTTCTACTGTTGTTTCATGTAGCCAAGCCATTGCAATTTACATCTGGACAGAAAGGATGAGCAATGGCAAAGCAAACCGCTGGTCACCAATGATGACGAAGGAGCCTCCCTCCCATTCAGATTGGCTCTTAATGCACTGAATGTTTATCTGTAGAGACAGCGACTGGACAGGCATCACCGACACCACCTCGACTCAGCCTCGCAAGAATACACACGCGCGCACACGCACACACACACACAGATTAAGGACAGACGTACAGCACCATGCAAAAGCTCCGTATTGCACTGTGGGGTGGGGCACACTGCTCTTCTGTAACTCAAAGCACGGGAACTTCTATATTTAGGGTAATTATTCCTCATTTATTTATAAACATTTATTGAGGGATTTAATGTTTCTGCCTGATATACAACATGAGAGAAGCCAAAAAAATATTCTGTATGAAAGAAGGCAATTAGAGAATTTTGCAACTTTTAATTTTGGGATGGAAGGGAGATGGGGGGTGAGGGAAAGCTGGGGCAGCAGGGAGGACCCCCCCCCTCAGACAGTCAGCTCCAGCCTTGCGTGCCTGGTGTGTCTGTGCCTCAGAGACCCTACACCTCAGCATGGGCAGGGGATTGCCAAACAGGACACTGCAAAATTCTGTCACCTATGATTGTGACTCTGTTGCCCGCTTAAAAAAAAGAAAACTATTAAGGAAATTTGAGGTGGAAGGGTTACTGGGGGAGCAGGAACCAGGCCATTCCATTCCCTATCACTCCGATCCGTACCGTTCCATCCCCTATCAGACCGAGCCGTACCGTCGTATACCAAAAGGGAGTTATGTCATTCACAGGTGCTGGATGAAGTGCGGATGCTAGTTCACCTGCTTAACTCCTAAGCCTCGTGTGACCTAACAGTGCACCAATGAGGAATGACGTACACCTCCAGCCCTACGCAGCCCACAGCCGGGGCACCATCGAGTGTGGGGATGCTTCAAGGAGAAGCTCTTTCACTGCAACAAAACTTAATATCTTCTCCACGGCTACACGGCCACCAAACACACCGAGTTAGCAAATTAACTTGTTTGGTTCTGGCTCTATAATGCGACACCGTGTTCATAGAGTAAGCAAAAAAAAATGCAGCATGGGGGGGTGAGAGAGAGAGGAGAGAGCGCTGGGGAGTCGGGTCAGAGCAGCATTACACTTTGCCTCTACACAGCCGTCTCTTAACCTCGTTGTTCAGCAGTTTCTCTCAGGGGCCCAAACACGGACTGATCAAAATTAACCTGAAATATCTGCACTGACTTGACACTAGATACAAGTCAGCTGCTCTCATCATAAGAAACTTTAATCAGCGGTCAAGCTTGAGTCTGGGATTCCAGTTTATTTTAGCCCCCAACATTAAAATAATGATTGGGGGGGGGAAAAAAGTGTTTTTCCACGGTTTTGAGACCAATCAAATGGAAGCAAACTGGGTGCATCAATAAATATTCCAATAAAATCATGAAATGCTGGGATTGTGCTTCCACTTTAACCACTACTTCAATTAATCAACCGTTACAACTTTAAAAAAGATCACCAATAAAGAAATACTCGCCTCACAAATATAAACGGGCCTCGTGTTCCTAGCGCTGCGACTTACATTCCATGCAGGGAAATTATCTTTTACTGCTGAAGAAACCGCCAACAAACGCAGCCGAAGCAGAAGCAGCGGCTAAAGGCTACAATCTTGAAAGACGGGAAAAAACAGGAAGGTCACATTTGAGCATGTGCGATCTTCAGCGGGCCCTATGGCAGCACCGGTGTGAACAGGTGTGCCAGCAGTGGCCTCCTTTGTCCTGCTTTGTGCGGCAACCCCCCCCCTCGCTGCAGCGTGAACACCGGGCAATCCTTCGAAAACACGCGCTGAATACCGAGTTCAAGAACACTCCGATCTATTTATTTAAAAACAGACTCCAGACAAAATCCAACATGGCACACTAACACAAACAGCAACCAAAAAAAATTAAGTGACAGAGTATGGCATGCATGCTCATTTGTTTTTTTGGTTTTTGTGCCACCACAAAGTCCACTGAGGGAGACCCGGGGAATTATCAGCACATCGAGAGAGATGTTGGGAAGATTACTTCTAATATGCTTAGATGCTCAAAAAAAAAAGAGAAAGAGACAAGAAGAAAGTGGAGGGGGGGGGAGTGGGGCGAAATAAAGAATAAAAAGCTGGCAGCAAACTGTGATTCAAATCACAAGTGATTAACTTTCACGTATTGAAGACGCCATGTATGAATTCCACTGATTTCAATAGGACTCTCGATCATTATGATACATGCTGACCTCAGAGCATTCAGACTGTCGGAGGCTCGGCCTGTGAAAGACACTGTATTCCTCATACAAAAATGTTTTCAATGGAGCCGTCATTATGCATGTATGCATCCGTTTCAAAGCTACTCTGTATACTGTAGGAATCCTATTCAATTCAGTTAATCTACATTTGGGGGTGGGGGGGGGTGAAGCGCTTATAATAATGGCCTTGAAATTCCCAAGCAAAATTTTGCAAGCACTTTCTCCTTCCACTTGTGCTTCTTTACAAATCATCCCAGGAAATCTGAGGCACAGATCCAGAATGCACAGTGATCAGTGATGCTCCTCACGCCGGTCCCAAGGTTAGGCGGTATAGGAAGTGCACGCCGCGTCATCGATCCGCTTACTTTACACTCACACTCCCGAAAAGGAGATTCCTCACAATATCACGCCCTTGTACTGGTTTGTATTTATCTCTAGCTACGCACAGGTTCGGGTATCGCTGTCCTCCTCCGCCTCCACAAGCAGAGAACACCTGCAAGAGGGCCGCCGTTCCACAGTCAAACCTTTTGTTTATTAATCCAGCCAATTTCAGTCTTTTGTTCCATCTGTTAAGTAGAGCTGTTCTCAGGGACACATTTTTACAGAAATCTAAACGCGGAGTATTCCAACAGAAAAACCCTGCACTGGACAGTCAGATACGCGTCCCCTTGAATCATACCTGTCAAGTATCCTGTTTTGGCCGGGAAAGTCCCGTAATTTACCCTTCTTTCCCGCCGTCCTCCCGTATTAGAATTTTCCCGCAAATCTCCCATATTTTAACCTACGTTATAAAAAAAAAAAAAAAAACGTCCCCCCCAAAAAAATCTGAGTTCTGTCACTAGCCTCGCGATAACTGCCACCTGCAGTAGCCTACTACAGGTACTGTAGGTGGCAGTTGTCGCGAGGTT
>JAODLC010000036.1:5089583-5112504 GCA_026781145.1 Hippopotamyrus pictus | reverse complement strand
GGTGGGGGGGGGGGGGGACTAACAGATTATAAACAGCAGAGAGGCTTGAGAGATGAGAGTTAAATCAAAATTAAACCAGTTAACTTCCCCGTGTGAGTGTCGAGGAAACAAGCAGGATGATAATTCTACTTTGTCTGGCTCGACGTGAATCTTTTAAGCAACATATGAGCAACACATGTTCCCAAGACAAGCTCTTCCTACCAAAGGGATGGGGCTCATGCAGTCAGTCTTGCACCGCAGAGTGTCGGAAGGAAAGGTCCGCCAAGCAGCCGCAGAGAGCTTAGCGCAGCTCTGCGGTCTGGGCGTCAGCGCGGAGGCCGTGCTTTGCCGATCGCGCGCCTGTCCCTTTAAGAGGCACCATGAGCGGGGCAGCGGCGCGGTGGGTGCAGCAGTGGTGATGTTTTCATGCTGTTCTTCTGTGGGAAGCGCGCGGCTCCACCGCAGCTGACTGTGTGTTCGCGAGGGCTCGCCTTTCTTCCAGAAAAGCGGAAAGAAAATCACGTTGATGACTATATTCCACAGGCATCTCCCGTACAGGGAGGGGAAGACGAGAGAGTGAGCGAGAGGGAGTGAGAGTTGGTGAGCCGATGAGAGACACTCGAAGAATGGCAAAGAATACGTGATTTGAGGAAAGACTGCAGTGTAACTGCGCAAAGCCAACACTCTGTAAAATGACAATTTTAGGCTGGGAGATGAATTCTCAGCTGGTGGCATTGTGGGCCGTGTTACTCGAGAAACATAAACTTAAATGACGCCAAGGGCAAACTCAGTGCCTTCCACGTATACAGCCCATTACATTTAATATTCCCCAAAAACCCGGTATAAATTTATAATCCATAACTAAATACTCTCGTCTCCTCCTGCCGTTTGTTTTTGTTATGTCTTTCCACAGACTGTCAAATTACTGTCATCCCCGTGCAAAGGCAGCCTTCAAACACCATGCGTGCATGAAAGCTATTTCTAGTGCTGTTGGCTTCTACGATAACACGTCATGTAGGCCTATTATGCTGTTAAAGCATAAAGAAGCACACTGGCACAAGGAGCAGAAGCCTAAGCAAGGAGAGAAAAGGCTGAGAAGAGGCTTCATGTAGAGTAGGAGTAAAAAGAGGGCATGTAGACTTGATGTATAACTGTATGCCTTCCAAAAGCCCTGCGTGGCTCAGGAGACCCCCCAGCCCCTTAATATCTGTCTTCCTTACACGTGCCTTTATTGCCACCATGTCCCTCATATGAGTCCAAGCCCACAATGAGGACTCCCAGTAAGCCTCTGAGTTCGACCTCTGCCAGCCCAGAGGGGTGCCAGTGTCGGGGAGGAGTTATCGTGCAGTGGTCTAAGGGACACTGCTGTTCATCCATTCATTTGTTGAAGAGAGTCACATGATCTCATTGTGAGGTCAGCGCTCACCAACACTATTCTGCAAAGTCCCAAACAGCCCCCACAAAGACAGGCGACCTCGGTTCCTTGCATTTCCGAAAAATACATCGAATTACGCACATAAATAGCTGATACAAGAATCCAGTGTCATTCCTGTGAGTGATGCAAACACAGTAAACCGGTCTAAAAATGGCACTGCAGGGTTAACATTCTGCATCGTTCAACCAGACGACTTACTGTTGTAAAATTTTATTGATGCTGGCACAAAGTTGTAGATGGTTATCTGGCAATGACTCCGAAATCGAATTCATTAACTAGCGACTTACCGAGCCATCTGGCTCAGTTTTAGCAATGCCTTTTTCCATTCACTTGTTTGTGATAACTAACGGTATCGATTACCCTAGCTGAAATTCTGTGTTGCACTCGCTTTTCTGACACATGATTTTGAAAGTTACACAGCGTTCTGGCTGACAGGGGAACGTGCATGTGTACCATTCTGTAGCATAAAAATTAATTTTTTGGTAAATAGTTACAGTTAGCATCGTACCCAGCGCACACCTCGGCGTATTCGATTACATTGTTTTTTAAGAGTAAATATTATAAAGTTATGATATGATGATTCTTGTGATTTTGGACTCAGCAAGACTGAATGAGTAGCCAATTTGAGTCTTGCATTTGCCGTTTTATTTTATTTAAAATGAGAATGAAATTATTGGAAAATAAGGGGAATAGATGCATATGGAATCGATGAGCCCATTGTTTGGGAAACACGTGGAATGTGGTCTGGATCTGTGAACGTCGTCTCTCGACCGTGTCCCACGTTCATGGGGATAGAGCGGAATTCTCTACGCATTGGGATTAGCGTGACTGTTTCACACCAATACGGGTGTGCAGGAGAATACGTGCGTGTGTGTGTGCGTGTGTGTGTGTGCAGTGTGTGAAGAGGGGAATTAGAGATGGGGAAACGGGGCTGTGTGCAGGGTGGGGGCAGGGAGGGAGGGGCTGAACCCTTGTGGAAAATAGGTTTATGTGACCTACATATCCACATAGCTGCTCATTAGCATACATACATAATTGAGTACCAGATAACGCACAGCGACTCAGGCCTCAGAGAGCACAGAAAAGACGCTCATTCTCATTTTGGCCTTTGTCTGTCTTTAAGGTTCTCACCTCCCGACCAGATGGTCCACACACAAACACTACTCTACTGGTGACGAGTTTGACGGACAAATGGAGAGCAGCTGTCTGACTGCAGTATCTACCCTTTTTAGAGTCACGCCACGATAAATTAGCATGATCGCCGCCGCCTCGTAGCGGAGCCCTACTTTGTCGTTAATGGCTGTGCACGTGCTCCTTTTACATAAATTATCAATATTTTTATTTATTGCTTACCTACAAAAAAAAAAAGTCTTTGTTTCAGCCTTAGTGGCCCAAGGATTTTCTGTGCAAAATATATGACCAAAAAAATTAACGGTGTCCCGAATATATAAATTGCCACAAACAAGAAATTACTCCAAATTCCTGTTGGTACGTACATGATTCAAAACATACATGGGGTCAGTTTAGGCCCCTTACACATAACAGCACTGTCACTTTATTCATATCTGTACTTGACTGCATTTCAATATAATGGTGTATTAATTATAGCAGTGAAAGATTATTCGCACTAGCATTCCCTGTGGGAGCATTTGTTTGAGTGCAGTTAGCTGAAATGAGGCTGCAAGTTACAGGAAGTTGACAAAAACACGACTCTCTTCGCCGTCGGGTGACTGGGTGAACCCGGGACGGCTTGTACGGAAGGTGGGACGGATCCAGCATGGTTCGGGACGCCACTGGAAGGTTCTGGCACAAAGGCCGCCTCCCCTCCATGCTCGTTTCACAGCTCACGCTTCCCTTGAAATTGACGGCGTATCAGTCGCGCAGAATTCTTTCAGGTCCCGCTGATTCTTCCGCCCATGGGTACTGGTCGCTGAAACGAAAGTCACAGAAGACCAGTAACCTGAGTGGGTTATTGTTCACGCCACTCCAGCACTGGACAAATGAAAGGATTTTCTAATACGTCCCTCGTCCGTCTGATTTCCAGCTATTTGCCTGGAGCCTGTCCCAGGAACCACAGGGTGGAAGGCAGAGGTACGCTCTGGACGGGATGCTGGTGCAGCAAAGTGCACATGCGCACGCTCACGATCGATGGCCAATTCGGAGACACCTATTAGTCTAACTTCTGACTGCTGGAGGAATCCAGAGGAGACGGACAACATCCCAGACAGAACAGAGCAAGGGCAGGATTTAAAGCCCCAGTGTCGTACAGTGATACCCACTGAGCCACCTATAGCCATCTGTAAGATTTTAAATATGAATCATTAGTCAGAGCACTCTGTGATATTTTTGTGCCTCAGGCCACTATTTTGCATAGTTAGGTAAAGTCAATCTGCGCCAACTAGGACCTCCGCAGGGACACGATCTGTGCCTTTGGTTCTTTATTCATTAAGAATGAAGGCATAGGAACTGAGAGCCATTACATATAATTTTATCAAACATCATAATCCATCTGTTTACATGTGTGCTGTGTGATGGACTGATGTACCCCTGCCTGGTGCAGTGTATTATGGGATAGACTCCAGACCCACTGCAACCCTGACCAGGATAAGTAGTTGGAAGACGGATGGACGGTTATCATCCATCCATTTTTACTGACAGATGGATGCATGGTAGGTTACACCTCGGAAGAGACGGGTAGTTCAGTTTAGGACATACAAATATTGATACATTAAGGTCAATCTGGCGTCAGCAGTTTGCTTGAACGGTTTGCTACTGGACCGTGTAACGAAAATATTCAAGTTGTCAGTCATCGAGCTTTCTGCTCAGAGAAGTAACTCGCTTTTAAATGCCGCTGAAGTCTTAGGTTCTGTTGAGACACATTTATAGTTTGCGTTCTTGGATCTGAGTGACATGGTCCTGCACTGTGAAGCACTGTTGCCTCACATGGTCCTGCACTGTGAAGCACTGTTGCCTCACATGGTCCTGCACTGTTGCCTCACATGGTCCTGCACTGTTGCCTCACATGGTCCTGCACTGTGAAGCACTGTTGCCTCACACTTCCCAGTTTGGGGGTTAGAACCCCACCCCATCTCACGGTATATATACCGGGTTTCCACTTGGTGCTCTGGCTTCAAACCCAGTTAGGTTCAATGGTCTCTCTAATCTGCCTTAGTGTATGACTGTGTCTGTGCCTGTGAGGGACTGGCCTGCCACTCAGGGTCTCCCCTGGCCCCCTGCTGCCCGAGATGGTCCTCCACCTGACCATGGCTAGAATACACAGCTAGACGATGGATGGATTCCTGGATCTGACAAGGTGCCAACAACTTCATCGTCCGGTGCAGAAAGGGGATTGGAAAACATCTTAATCACCAACCTTTCTCGTAGCCTGAAGGATTCTGCTGAGAAACATTTCGACCACATACAGTGGCATGGTGTGACAGTATTCAAGATGTCACCTTATGGCTGGGATCACCGGCCCATTCACACTGACAACACTTACTGCACCATGCTCTCTGCAGCTAGCAAGCATAAGGGAACCTTTTTTACATAAATCTGCTTAGCTCGTGTCGCGTTCACACTCAGCACGCTGCCAAGTGAGCTCACTGCAGTCCCACCTTTTACTGCACCAACAGTTTCTTTAACCAGTTGAAAAAAATTGCGATCGCATGATTCCCCAGAAACGATGGCATGACTTACAAAGGCTGCATGTTGCTTCATCCGCTCAGCCCGATTTTAAACTTTTCTAACATAAACAACAAAAAGCTGCAAAAGCATAAAAGCCTCAACACACCCAGCGTACAAAAATGTGCACCAGTGAAGAAAAAGCCTTTTTTTTTTTGTTTTTCCCCCTTCCTTTACAGATAAGTCGTCCTTATTGGCTTCAGTGTCGACTGCACTTGATCCACCGACTGTGCCAACAATGCGTGCCTTCGACGATAATATTCAAAATATCATTAAATATTTAAACTGTAATAAAACCGTAAGGAATCCAGAACACATAACAGAATCTGAGAGTTTGATGGTCTGTCATTCCATTTTGGAAGCAGCAGAAATCCCGTTGTTGTTGACCAGGAACCAAAACCAGGGAGCCGATCTTTCATAACAACATTCACCAATAATATGTAGCAATATAAGTGCCATGTGTTATAGGTGCCGTGTGTAAGCCACAGCACATCTGCCTGTGAGATTAATTCTGACTGCCCACACTGAGCTCACGGTTAGTCTGTTTGAGCTCCTCTGTTCTCCCACCCCTCACAGTCAGGGTAAATGCATTGATATGCGTGTTCTGAATATTTCACACCCTAGATACATGGCTAGCAGTGATACACAGCACGATTCACCCGTGCCATTCTTCAAATCCTTATATAAGACTGTGTCTTCTTTCTCTTGCGCGCCATAAACACATCCAAGCCCCGAGACCCAGCTGTGGACCCCCCAGCTATAACCTTTTCATGACCTGACACCCAGTTTGCCTTTTTAAAAAAAATCTGCGCCCTCCCCCACCCCATGTTCCAGCCGAAATAGCCTTTTTTGTTCCTCTCTACCAGCTAGTGAATTCCACTCTCCACTCCCACCCCAATAAAGTTCCTATTCCTTCTTCCCAGCCTTTTGTCACGCGGGTCACTGTTATGCCAAGAACACAAGTAGAACTCAAAAAAGTGTTATTAATAGCAGACAACTAATCAGGGTTCAGCCCTAAACAATGACAAAGGGTAACTATGGGTTTTAGGAAAGCAGGTTAACAGGCGTGACTCATTTTCAAAATCGATCACGTTCCTGTATTCCCTTTAGCAGTAGTCTTTGTTTATGTCAAATCTCAGGCTAGAGGAATATAGACTAACGGGTCCACACAGAGGGGAACGGTCAAAGACAGTCAGAAAGCACGTACCACTGGCATCCTGTTTTTGGTAAACAGCACTCACAGAAATGTTCCCCTCCTCTGAATGGGAAGTGAAGACGTGTCATTGTTGACACACCACAACAAAACGTGTCCCCTGCATTTAACCCACATGTGACATAGCAGCGTGCAGCTATGATTCAGCATCCAGGGAGCAGTGCATGGGGGCCGTATCTTGCTCAGGGTACCTCAGTGGTACCTTGCTGGTAGGGGAGTCAAACCAACAACCTTTCAGTCAGAAGTGCACTTCCCTAACCAGCCATTATTGCATGCATGCGATGACACATTTCTGCCTTTTATAAGTCACTTTCATTACATTAAAGAAGAAGTTTTTGAAACAGGTTGCGTAAATCACTCTCCCACAAGTTTCGGTAGCTCAGTGGTTTAACACGACTATGAATCCTAGCAACCTCATCCTTTAGTAATGATTAATTACTGCATCTCGAAAAGCGTAATTGCATGAATATACATGCATAAGCACCTCGCAAATGCCTGTGAATGTTTGTTTAATGTGCATTTATGAAGTGCCTTTGTTTGCCCTTAACTAAATAATGAGTTAAATGTACACATAATTACTAAGCCCTCCTAGACCCTGTTGCCGCTCTCCGTGGTCGGACTTGTATGTGGCCAAAGCTTTAATCATTTAATTGCTCCTCAGTAACTGCCTCGCTGGCTTAGGGCAGCCAGACTGATGAGAAATTACCTACGACAAAGAGGGAAACTCAGCTACGGAGTTAATCCTGCCTGGTGCGGATCTGTCTGCTGGGGAGCATAAACAGAGCTGAGGTTTAACAATGGGGAGAGACAGGCAACAGGAAGGATGAGACCGGGGGGTATGGGGCGTCCCGTGAGGGGGGTCGCCGGGTACACCGGACCGCCGGAGAGAGGCTGCGTGGGAACGGCGGCCTTGTGGGACCAGCCGCTCTCCGTTTTCATCACAGCCGCACCTCAGGCTCCTTTCAATGACACGCTGATGCTACAGCACAGCCAAACTATCGCCCCAGTGGAAGAGAAACTCATCCTGCCTGATAAACCACGACAAGAGGAAAGCCGCCCTCTTCGCGGCCTGCTCCTTTATTAATTAACCTGTGACTGTACGGTGTTTTGATGTAGCTTTTAAACCTTAGGGTACACGCAGAAGACATGATGGAGTACCAAGATACCCTAGTGATGATCATCTAATGGTTTGTCATTAATGAAGTAAAAAAAAAAAAACTCACATTGCTGCTTGGCCCACAAGCACTGAAATCAAAGCAGTGTACAAAGGTGTCTGAGTAAATAAATCCAATTAAAACGATTCTTTGAGCAGCTCCCAAACTGAATTGCAATAGTGCCGTTTAGATTGCCAATAAAATGGGACGAACAAGCAGGGAACGCCGTCGGCTTGCATAACAAGCCATTCAAAGTGAAACATTCCAGCCTTTTTCTGCGGTTGCGTTTGGTCCTACGCCTGCCTTTGTCTG
Source organism: Hippopotamyrus pictus (assembly GCA_026781145.1). NCBI lineage: Eukaryota > Metazoa > Chordata > Actinopteri > Osteoglossiformes > Mormyridae > Hippopotamyrus > Hippopotamyrus pictus. The sequence continues at coordinate 5,104,730 of JAODLC010000036.1, read as the reverse complement.
GAAATGAAATTCATTTCATCCTATATGGTCAAAATATTTTCTAAAGTAATTCATGCAACATGTTGCTTAATTCACAATTGCCAGTGCAGTCTACTGGCGATGGAAATTCCATGACCACCAGTAAGCATCCAATGCCAGTGAACTCCAGTCAGAGGTCAGAGTGTCCAACTCTAAGGTCAGAGGTCAGAATGTCCGACGTTCGGAAGCTCAGCTTTCAAACACAATCAAGCAGAAACACTCACATACACCACAGGAACAGCAAGTCCTACGATTCTAGGTCAAGTAGCAAGATTGCTAATAGGGTTCCTCCTTCTATTGGAATCCAATGCCCTATAGTGTGGTTTTAGCCCAGTGCCAGATTAAGTCTCCTGTCTGCATTTCCAGTACAAAAGGATAGTAAATGCTGTTAGGGATGCAGCACAAGGTCGTTAGACACACAGACAATTCCCAAATTACTTACCAAGAAAACATATCAGTTTAAAAGGCTAAAACTGGTCTGGGAATCTATGTGCCCTTGGTTTAGTTACCATCAGTAATAACAGTGGTGATTAACCTTTATAGTGACAATGAAGTAGACAAGCTCAACGAGAAATGAGCAAACACCGCTCCTTAGCTGATTGTTCTTAAAGCGTTTTCTCCCAGACCAGCTTGACCCAGGCACAATAACATTAATCATTCAAGGACACAGAAGAGTAAATATTACTTTTTAAAACTTGTTTTACAGACTTATGACATTATTTGCCTGGAATTAATATTTAATGCGGTGAGCAATAATTGTTCCCTCCAGGTTCTGTCTCGAATAGAAAGCAGTAGGTGTCACAGAATGTCAAACCGGTAAATGCAACATTTACCTTTTTGTCAGAAGATCCTTAGTTTAATAGATGAGATAATTATCAAGGCGCCAGTCTATGCAAAATTTTGACCCAGGAAGAAAGGTGGACCAGCACGGAGACACAGCTAGAGGGCAAAGAGGTGCAGAGTCTCAGTGAAAGACGTAACCTCTCCCATTTTCTACAACAGCACTGGCTCCTGGGGGGAGGGGGGTACCATGAATGACGCCATCTGGTTATAATACCTCTGCTTTAACCGGGCGGCTGTTTATCGGAAAGTTCGGATGCTGAAGGATCTCCTTCCTGGCTTTGTAGCAGGCAGCCGCGGCGGAGAGGAGTGAAACACCTACGGACCTATCAGACGCACACAGCTCGCCAGCTGCTAGCTGTGGGGCGGGGGGGGGGTGTGCTTCTCTGTGCATAAAGAAAGCAGTCAGCTCGATTCAAAGGAGCGTTAGAGCCACGCCAACACAGCAGAGCAGGAGCTGCTAGGTCTCCCACGGGTGGGCACCCTGTCCTGGGTTGTTCCCCACTGTGCACCCATTATTTCTCTGGTAAGTTCCGGAACCCCGCGACCCTGCATGGGACAAGCAGTGTAGAAGATGCATGAATGAATTTATCTTTTACATAAACTTAGCACATTAAAGGAATTCTTTTCGGATTAGAGTTAAATGAAAACATCTGACGACTGCTTCACATTCATTTTGTGTTTAGCATCTATGTTATCTGCTCACTTTCACGGACTTTGTCTGTTTAGGACAGTGGGACAGATTTGTATGTTTTAAATAGTACTTCAAAAAAAAATACCGTCCATCCATCCATCCACCCATCCATCTCCCAGCCAGTTTCCCAGCACAAGGTACCAGTAAGCCTGGAGTCCATCCCAGTTTGCGAAACAAACAAGGCAGGGGTTAGCCTGTATGAGACCCCCTTCTATCTCAGGGCATAGTTATAATCTCAATTCAACAATAATTATTTTGTTTCCCCGTAACCATATAAGGATTCTGCTACATATTTTTATTGTGCTGCAGTTGACCCAAGCACACAGACTGATCCAAAAAATCACCCATAATGCAAGTGGAAAGTTGTGTGTCTCACTGACAGGTGTCATCTTTGGAGTCGGGAAATGTGCGGCGGTGTGACGCTCGCATGGAGAGCCGGGGCGCGGTGTTCCCGCACACGTCAGGGCTGATGATTAACAGGCGCCGACACCTTTCCGGCACTGGCCTCCGCCGCTTTTGTCTCCGGCGTGGCGGTGTGGTAACGCTCGCTCGCCGACGGTCTCCGCGCGCAGTCTGCGTCTCCGTGCCTCCATCCATCAGCTGTCAGCATTCCCCGTTGTTTCAGTTTGATTAAACAGCCGCGAGACGCGGAGTCTCTGCTGCCGGTATTTTTGTCGGGAATCCAAGTCTGCCTTATCTATCTTTATTTTAAATATTTGTTTTTTTCTTCCCTAGGCTAAATTCAATACCAGTTTTAACCAAAATATGTAAGATTATGTATAATACAACATAGCTGTATGTTTCTGTCGTTAATAGCAATATCTCAAGCAGAATAAAATATCAGTTGGAAATTGAGCATTTCTTTTAACACTATAAGTGTACGCGTATGTGTTCACACAGTTGTATTCACACATACGCACATACACAAGGGCCAATTTAGCATGTTACACGATAATGTCGATATTATGCAGGATATACTGGTTTTGTGACCCCTGACTGTCTGTCAGGAACAGGCATGATCTGTTTGTGCTTGTAAGGCTTTTCCTCCAAAAGTCAAAAAAACATGCAGTTAGGTGGAGCTGTGTCTACAAGTTGCCGTGGTGATGCAGTGTAATGCAGTGCGGGTGTCCCCTGCCTCACGTCCTGTGCTACCTGTCATAGGTACTCACTCTAGGATCACCCTGATCCTGTACTGGAAAAGTGACTTGGAAGACGGGCAGATTAACTTGGACTCAATAAGACAATGACCAGTCATGTGTCAGTGACTCAACACACACTGTTCACTGCATAGAACATTCAGATGCTCGGCAGAAGTGGTTGAAGGTCAGCAAAGGAAGCACTGAGCCACTGGAACAGGCCAGCAAACCAGTGTGGACAAAAATTAGAAAGCACAATAAGCATTCGCAAAACACTAAGTATAAAACCTCTATAGAGAAAAAAAGCAGGGATTACATTAGCAACACTGCAAACGCTTAAATACAGAGAAAGGGCAACTGCATCACAAAAGCTAATGTTAAACGAAGGCCGATTCGTTTTATGCTAAAACTGTGATATTAATTGAATGCTAAACGAGAAAAATGGCTGCCAATAAAGTGTATAGAGATATTTAGCAGTGAGTTGTTAGCGCTGAGATGAGGGAGCAAGAACTGCTGGCTACTCGTTAGCAGACTGGTAATTAATGTAGCTCAGGGGGCAAAATTTCAGGGGAGGAGCTAGGGTAATTAGGGATTAAACAGAGGTTGATATGTTGTTCCCTTTTGATGGGATTATTTATACAGCGCTGCTTTAATTACCCCAGCCCAGATGTCATTGAAAACATAACCTCTAACTAGATCTGAGAGCCTGAGGGCTGTTGCACTCTTATATCAGACCAAGTCCCTGCTAATTACCCTCAATTCCACTTTAAATTTGGTGGGATTCACAGTTTCAAAGTGCTTATTTTTAGATTCACTTGATTTTTTTTTTATTTAAGTGGCTAATTTGCATGTTAATTTGTTTATCTATGAATTGCGCTGTAAATTCCTTCGGAGATGCTGAATGAGACAGGTCACAACTCCCACGGATTTGGTCACCGAAAGGCCAGGGCTGTTTGTTTCGATGCCAGGGACGGGGACGATGTCCCCGCTGAGCCGCCGCCCGCCAGCCTCCACGCCGACGCCGCCGCCGCTCAGCGGTCTGGCCCGAATTGCCGGGCAGGGCGACGCAACGCGCCTCTGTAAGCAACCGTGGAGGGATGGGTGGCAGCCAAACAGGACCGATCTCCTGTAGCTTGGGCAGCGTGTGTCCGCCATGGAGACCGGTGATGAGAGGCACCGTCAGACCTTGAGGCCAAATGCTCTCCGACAGAGAGGCCGGGCGGTGCATCCGGTGATGGTGTACTCCACCTGGCAACCCAGCCTGTCCCCAAAGGCCCCTGTCTGTCAATATTTGCATGTATTATATCACTGCCCCCCCTGCCCACCCTTCTTCTGTACCACATTCGCTGATGAGAAGCTAATCCTGGGAGCAATTTGGCCTCTTGGTTTGTTTGGATCCTAATTTCAATGCCGTTGGAAAACGATATATAATTATGGGCTGCAAATGCTAATGCTGCATTCTCTCCCCCCACCCCCGCCGCCACCCAGCACCGTCACCCCCCTCCTCTCCTTTCTGCCGCTTGTAATCTCCTCTTTCGGTGGCTCATGTGCAGCGAGGCACAGTCACTAGTCAGGCCCTGGTGTACACAAACAGCAAAACTCACACAGAGCATCTATGTGTATCAACGTGTGTCGGCTTCCAATCAGTATTGTAGCCTTACTGCTGGATACAGGCAGGCGACAGGTCACAAAAGAGATCCGCTCCCTAGGTCTGTTTTTAAGTCGAATTTGTAGGCAAGCTGAAAAATAAATTACAACTAATAATAATAATAATAATAATAACAACAACAACAACAACAACAGGGATCCTGCAGCTACTGTAATAATGCAGTAATAATATTGCTAATATGGTAATAATACAGTAATAACATCACTAATACTGTAATAATACAGTAATAACATCGCTAATACTGTAATAATACAGTAATAATAAAAGTAACTACTGTAAGGTATGGTATGTTGAGATGCCAGTCCACTGAAGCTGTGCAATGTTTTCACAAGCGTCACAAAGCAGTACAGGCATTCATTATTACCACTGTGTGTATACATAAAGCTATGCTTATAGAGTTAAGCCACCGTATTTAACCCCGATTTTTAATACAATAGGTTTTATGTCAGTCCTTTCATAAGCGGAGGTGGATAGTTCAGGTCCAGAATGTAAAAATCCAGACCAAGATTTTGATTCAACCAATGAGTTGAGCAAGAACAATCACACTCACACAGTACTCAACTGGTTGGTTGAAATCAAATCTTGGTCTGGATTTTTACTTTCTGGACATGAATTATCTACATGTGTTCTTAAGTATAAGATGCCTATAAGCTGGACGTTATTAACTCGGGGACAGCCCGTATTTCATTTTGAAATGAACACATGCACAAGTCCGTCATGGTGTCTAATCAAATTCTAATACATGCTGGTGTCATCTCAGACATCCATTCATAACTATTTCAATGAAGACAATGGAGCTGCTTCAGTCCCTCTGAGCTCTGAGGTTATGGTAAGGAAGAAGCCGTATAAATCTGGGGATAAATCCTGGACTTTCACAGATCATGAGGTGAGTGCCCTCTACCTGTTTAACATCCCAAGGGCTCCTTTGAAAAAAGAAAAGGCTCAAGAAAATCTGTACAATGTCCTCATGCACTAAACTGCACATTTGTTTGTTTGTTTGCTTTTGTTTTGTGCATCTATGTCTTTAATGTGTAACATTGTCTTTAAAGTCTTGGACAAACACTATTTAGTTTCATCATTGTGCATGCATATTTGTTTGACTGGACTTGCCCCTAATCTTCACTTTTCCCATCTGCTGCAGATAAGACTCTCAGAAAGAACAAACTTGGACGGAAATGCAGGAACGAACGAAAAGGACAAGAAAAACTCACAAGCTACAAGTAGCGGAGAGTGGACCGCCGACGGGAGAAAGGCGAGGTGAGGGTTAGCAGGGAAGCCCCAAGTAAGAGAGGGGCCAAAACGGGGTCTGCTGGTCCTGAAACTCACTGACCTAATCTGGACTGTTTACGACCTGACACCCTACAGGTTTCCAAGTCCTCAAAAGCTGGAATTAGGAGTGACAGTCTGGAAGGAGAGTAGACAGCCACTGACTGAAGCACAATCTGTACCTCATTTTCATATGGCCGAGAGTGGCTCCATACACTGTATACTCCCACATGCGTCACGACGAAGGCATGCAGCGAAAACTCTTAATTAGTTCCTGGTCAAAAATATCTGTAGAAAAAATTCAGGTGTTTAATATTTTTACAGTTAAACACATGTCTTTTCTTTTCAATTATTTCCCAAAGCATTTTCATTAAACTGGATAAAAAAAACAAAGGCACAGGGAGACATTAGATACAGGACATGTTTGACAGACTAATTAAAAGCGTAAAACGCAGATTATTTTGTCATCAAATGCAGTTTTTTTTCTTGATGTTGCTATTTCACTCTGCTCTATTATTTTGCAGAGCTCACTTATATGAGCAATTTCTTCTAAATGAACAACACTTCTGGTTTAGCAAGACAGTCCAAAAGGATTACTATACAGTCACATTTTTATTCTCTCTCTCTCTCTCTCTCTCTCACACACACACACACACACACACACTAGTATAAACTAGTTTTGTGCTGTAAAAATAATTTTCTACAAAACATAACATAAACTAATTACACAGTCAATCCCTACATGCAGTTATTAATGACTGTGAATAGACAGGCAGATGTAATTTATTACGGTTGCAAAACAACACGGTCTTGCAAACAAAATGAGCACCAAAGATTATGGAAACCTTCTCCAGAGTTTAACTCAAGTTTGCTGAATATGAAGCTCTCTGCTTGCTACTCCCAGCTATCAGGTGACATTGAGATGGTTTCCTTCAATTACAGCTGAGTTTGGTTTATTCTGTTCAATTTTGAATTTTGTTATCCTAATAACAATATTGAACATCTTTAGAGTTTCATTTGATGTTCAAAAGCCTTCAAGCCTGTCCTGATAAACCCAGCAACAAATGCTGTGTAAATAGTCAGCATATATTACATATGATTTCTTTTTCATCACAATTTAAATGCACTTACTGTCTAGAAAATCTCTGTAACATTTCAGTTACTTTTGTCTGGAGGGAACATCTGGTCATATCTTGTTTATCTACAGATAGGTGACCACCACTCAACCAATCAGCTCTCCTGCAGGATGCCACATGACCGCAGGATTACAGGAAATGCACTTGCCCGGTGGTGGACAGGTGAGGGCGCATTGTGGAGAGATAAATCTCACACCACCTTTGTATTGGTGACAAAACAGAGTGCCAGAAGCCAGATAATGCTTCTCTTTGCCATGTAAAGTCACTAAGACACAATGTTTCTTGTTCCTTTAATCTTAATTGCAGAGTGGAACTCAAAAAATTCTAGCAACAGTGAATTTGTATGACTGACAAAACTCATACACAACAGGGCTCAGTCTTGGTTGCAAGAATAAAATCATTCTCCTGAAGTATTTGAAGCAGTTCCGTTTAAGACGTCTTACCCACAAACTTTCACTTTTTACTAGATAGAGGCGGGTGATATTAAACTGCATTTAGCTCCTGTTGTTGTCGTTTTGATGCCTCTGCTCTCCACGACAGCAGATGCATGTGAAACACGCAGCAACTGTGTCACCCAGCACTTTAGCACGTACAAAGGAATACAGAGTGTGGCGGGCAGAGGCTCCAAGCGCCATGTGTCAGCCACACCGGGGAAGCTGCTGCTTCCCAGATACTGTGGAAATTTCAGCAAGTGGCACCTAGTGCAGAAGTCACCTGTGAGTGACGCCTCAAAAGGCCTCGAGGTCGTCAGCTGATTGCATCTGCCGTACTTTGGTACCCCAATATGATTTATTCAGTGACATATTAACACTTAATTATTGGCACTATTTATTTATATTGATTTATTTAGCGTTTAACTAAACAAGTACACAGACGCTTATGCCTTACTACTAAGCAGGTGTCCCACTACCGTGCTGAGGGGAAATGAGGCCTGTACTCTTCTTATTTTTTTATAAGAATCTTGCAAGTTAACTGAGTTAAAAGGTGGAGAAATTGTAGAAAAGTGATAGCCACCAGTCTAGCCTAGATAAAATGATGAGTTGTCTCCGTGCAAATTAATCATATTATCCACCATCATCAGCAACGTGTCATAAGCACCAGCTACATTTGGTGACACATTACTTAAAGCAGGTATAGATACCTTCATAATGCATTCATAAAGCATTATAAACACAGATGTAACTATTTGTAAAAAGGCATACCACATTATACCCATGTTTATTATGCATTATGAATGCTCTGCGAAGCACTCAAAATTAATGGAGCCTTCATAATGCGTTGCAAAGGCTTATATTGACCATTATAATGCATTATGAAGGTATCTAAAATGCATTATGTTGACTGCTTTAAGCAAAGTGTTAACTTAAGGTTTAGCTAAATTAAAACTAACCACCCGCCAGGCTTTGCCTTAGCTGAAAAGCACTGGATTTTTAAATTCCAAACCGTGGAATAACATATATGTATAAGTAAGCCTACATATCATATGAAATATTAGATGTAGAGGGGTATATACGGAAGACAGCAAATACTAAAAACCTTTAATTTCATAGTGACAACTGATGACTCAACTAGACAAATCTCTGACAAAACGATTAGACTTATGTCTACATAGCTCTATTATTTCACATTTACTCGGTTTTCAAAAAAACATATGAGGATCTTTGCAAAATATACCTTCATAAGACTCTTATTGACTCAGCAGTTAAGCGACGGAATGTGACTTCAGAGCAGCGCTTTAGAAACAGGTTTCTGGCTGAACCCTTAGCGGTTTGTCACCGTTCACTGTGGCTTGACACGCAAAAGACGATAATAAATAAACAGCCGTTCTGGTGAAGCTCAGTGATGGGAAAGTAACAGTGGCCTGACTGAAATGAAATATATGAACTGACATGAAATGATATGAATATGAATATAGTTAACAGTCAAAACCTTAAAAAAGGGTATGTACCTCAGTATGCGTGCTTCTGGGAGTTATACAAAAATGTTCTGAGGGCAGAACGAAAAATGATTGGCTATCTCTCTGAACCAATCAGATTGTAGAGGAGGTAAGTCCAAGCAACTAGAGGAGGCGGGACCAACCTGACATCTTGGTCTCGACTCCTCTAGTTGAGTGGACCCACCTCCTCTACAATTGGATTGGTTCTTTTTTTGTTCTGCCCTCAGAACCTTGTGTAAGTAACACTCCCACAAGCAGTGTGCATGAGGCTAACTGAGACAAACCGTTATTCTACATTCTGACATTAGCTGATCCCTTTTCCCAAAGAGACAATTTGAACAACTGGATATCTTGTATATTTTACAATTCAGGCTAAAGTGGGGGCAGAGTCCCCATAAAGAGCACAGTTCGGACAATTCCAACGACCCCCTGCATGACAGAGGCCCTACAAAATTTGGAACATAATTAGACTGGTCTGGGTTGAGGGCCAAATATGATATGCTTTCATGGAGCCCAAAATCTGTAGCGGGGCCCCTAGGCAGGGACTTCCTGGGTCAAGTCGGGAATCCACATCTACAGCAAATATAGGCCTCTAGCGCATCTCACATCGACACCCACATAAGCAGTGTGGCGGGGAGAGCAGCATGCCAAGGAAGCTGCCCAGTACAAAACAGACAGAAAACTGTATCTTTCCTTTGATGTATAGCTCGTAACTCAACATTATTTTTATTTTATTTTATTTTTTTTGCAGTTGCCATCTGGTAACCTTTAAATGGATTTAGGCGTCCAGAGAGTCTGTTTTACACCTGTGAACACACGTGCTGGCTGAGAAGTACCTAACAGATTTTCAGAAATTCGCCAGCATTCTCCCACAATAAAGATTAAGATTAATGAAGATGCCCCATCATTATCAACAGCACAGTTAAACAATTTGCCTAGAATGACAAAATGATGTACTGCCATATATGGTACTAATGTTGCAATATATGAAAGTATAATAAAAAGCTTTGTATTATTATCTTAAGATGTATTACAATACATACATAATAAAGATGTTAATTTAAAAAGGTACTATATACTAATGCAGTTATTAAAACGTGTTCTATTGATGCTATGAATGATGTGCCAAAACTTGCCAAAAGAAGTTTTATGTAGTCAATTAAATACATAGCCTTTCACTTTCTGATGAAGTAAATATTAAGACAATGCACTAGAACACATAATATATTAGTAATTATAATAAAATTGTGCATTAGTACAATCGCTATCATTAATTTTGTACTTTATCCCCCCATATTTTTCTCGCACAGGAGCACCATACAAAATAATTATGAAATAATTTGTGAATAGCGAATATTTCTTTTTAGGGCATGGTTCACATTCCTTTCTATATGGTTGTCACTGCCCCCCCCACGTCCAACATCACAAAGGCTTCATTTAACTTCATTAAGCTTTAATTTGTTCCACATAACACGCTGCTTCGTAAACGGCGGGGTATGATCATACAGGGGGGGCCCAACCAGGCCCCTGAGCAGAAAAAGCCTCGCGCTTTGGATTGTCGCGCTTCGCTACTGTGCTGGGAGAATTGTCTTCGCAGGGAGGGGGGGGCTGGGGATGGGGCTCGCTGGCCAGCACAGGAGTAACAGTAAACCCATTCTGTCATCGGAGTCGCCGGCGCGGGCTCTGGGGACGCCCGCAGAGAGCCGTGGCTGAGCGCTAACCGCTGATCTCCGGCTGCTCCCCACCTGAGCCGCGGCAGAGCGCTAACCGCTGATCTCCGGCTGCTCCCCGGCTGAGCCGCGGCAGAGCGCTAACCGCTGATCTCCGGCTGCTCCCCGGCTGAGCCGTGGCTGAGCACTAACCGCTGATCTCCGGCTGCTCCCCACCTGAGCCGCGGCAGAGCGCTAACCGCTGATCTCCGGCTGCTCCCCGCCTGAGCCGTGGCTGAGCGCTAACCGCTGATCTCCCACTGCTCCCAGCCTTGGCTCCTTCTGAAGCAGCCCGCACCCTTATTGCCTCCCCTATCCATCACGCCCTGTCTCCGCCGCCCCGCTCTGCCTTTTCCGCGCATCCGTCTCTCAGCCCGTGACATCACCACTCTAACATACCTTATCTGTTCCACTCTAAAGCCAACGGCCCTCTACATCTGAAACATTTCTTATTCATTCATATTTCTTATACAATGAGATCCACCCCATGCCTGCTATTTTGCTTTAATTTCTCTTCTAAACAAGTAGAATTTTGTAGATATACTTTGTTTAGGGAGGTATTATTATTTACACGTGCTTCGCAATGTACTTATTGCCTGTATGATGCTAGTTAAAAGTACAGGGAAAAAAAAAGGAAAATCCCTTCTGAAAAGGTATTATGGCAGACAGACAGGATACAGACAGAACCACCCCCTCCCCCAACTGCTGAGTCCCTTCTGGAACTGCTTCTTTACTGGTACATTATATTCCGGGGGAAAGACGGCAATGGAAAGTGACAGAAGAAACTGTTTTATCGGAGGTGAATCCTGGTTCCGGGGGACATGGTGAAAGACCCCTGCGGCCGCCCACAGCCTACGGAACGCAAGCAGTCTGCTCCGATCCTCCAGAGATGTGTGTGCCATTACATCACATGTGAAAACACATAAAGTTTTGCCTGCGTGTTCAGCATTAAGGCTTAATGTTTTTCTCCCCCGCCATTTTCAGTGTTGCATAAACATCTGAAAAGCTGCAGCATTAAGACACTCAACCCCAGGCCAAAGGCGCTGGGCCCCTCTGCCTCCCTTCCCGGGCCTCCGCACCCCGCCCCCACCCCCCACGCTGACGCCCGCCCCTCCCCCAGACAGCAGCAGCGGTAGCATGTGGATGAACGGCAGGCACGGAGAGGTGGAGAGGGCCAGCACTGCACACTCTCGCTGATTACTGCAGGAGCGTCTCAGCTGCCAGCTCCACGCGCCGCGCCGGCGAATCGGGCTCCCGTGCATCACTGCGGCGAGCCTGGCACTCGGACCAGCTCCGCCGCACAGGCCCGCGCCGCAGTACCCGCTCACGCAACCGCCCATGCAGACCTGCATCCTCACTCAGCTACACACACTGATCTTCACAGCCACACGTGTGCTGGCCCCTGTCCATGCCTGTCCCCACACACACACACACACACGCACACGCACATATCTTTGTGGGGACCGTCCATTCATTTCTATAGGAAAATCCCTAATCCCAACTATGATAACCTTGACCGCTACCCAGCCCTAACCTTAACCATAACTAACCAAACAAAATACTATACTTTTGGCATTTTTATAAAACTGAGTTTCCCCCTTTGAGGACTGAAAAAATGGTCCCCACAACATAACACATTTCCACACAAGCACACACCAGACCACCACATGCCCATTCATTCAAACTCCTGTACATACTTAGATGCATTCAAGACCCACCTAAAATTATTGTAAGCTCACGCAATGAAATTAAGACTGAAGTGGAGCATCTTTCATACATAAATCGGGATGTGAAAGGTCATTTACAGTGCGTGCTTTTTATAACAAATGTCCTGTTTCTAGAACCACTGGTTTGACTGTTGTTTAGGCAGTGACTCAGTGCAGACTCCCGCCAGTGCCAGGGTCTGGACCCAGCACTGTTCCCATCTACAATTTGGCAGCGCCTCTCACACAGAGCTTTGCTTTCTAACAGTTCCCCTTTGCTATGCCCACACGACATTCGGAGATTGTGCCACTCACTTGTTGGCCCTGCAGACACTCCATCTGGTTCTTTGAAGGTGTGCGACACCAACGGCTTCAGAGCTTGCAGCTGTCGTGTCACCAGAAGATGCTCTTGCACAGACCATGAGCATTGTGGGTATGGACCATTGTCATACTCAGAATCCACATCCACCCAGACACACACAGTTCATACTGACCTTGGACACACATAAACCCTGTGTATTCATACAGAAAGCCTTCCTTACGAAAATACCTAATTTCACTGCACACATGTTTTATGGAATACCTTATTTCTTTTGGTGGAGAAGTTGTTTTTTTTTTTTTTTTTTGATGAAGTGCACGCGTCCGCCTAATGAGAGCCGTTCATCTTCTCAAGATCACTTGAGGGTTATTCTATGCTTTCTTATGTCCATTCAGAATTTTCATAACTTCATATCTAGTTATAATCTCCTCTTTGTAGAAAGACAAAGAAAGGGAAAGATAAAGTCGAGCAATAATACGAAGAACTTCTGGGTATATTACATCTTATTTTTTTTCTGGAGAGGCACGATAAAAAGATGGAGAAATTACGATTCAAACATTCGAAGAAGTGTCAGTTAAACAAGCCACGCTCACAAATATTTGATCTTTAAATGCCTGACATCGTACCGGTAAAAGGAAATAGAACTGAACGACGGTTGCTAAAGAAAAGAAAAGTAAAGAAAAGAAAATCTTCTCAATGAATGTTTCCATACTTCCTTATTGACTGTATTCGAGAATTGGTGTGAGTATGTTGGCAGAAATGCGATATTTTTAAAGGCATCCAAACAATCCCCACTACTGGCTCTAAATGCAAGCATAAATAATGAGATCTCTTCAATTAAAAACATCTTGAGGCATAAAGAAAGTTGGAAGTTGAGGGCAGGTGGCAGTAATCCACGTGTCTCTCTCTCTCTCCAGAAATGGGATTTACACGCCGGGTCGCCGCGTATCCATAAACTGCCGACTTCGTCGCAGACGCCTTCTGGTGAGTCGCCATCTAATCAGACGTTGCCGATGAACAGCAGAGGTGGATTGCTGATCCGGAGCACGCCGCTCCACGAAGCTCTGGAACCTCGACAAGACCGGAGATCACTGCTACCATAGTAAAGAAATGCTTCAAGATTTGCGGTCACAGCAAGGAGGTGGTGGCTGTGGACCCGGAAGCGTTACCTATTCCCTGCAGAAAAACACAGTCATGCAAGGGTTTGAAAAAAAAATTCTAATGCAAAAGGACTATTAACCAAAATAATAATGTTTTTAGCGGATAGCATCATTAGTGTTTTAAGGCTATATCACTTGCTGGCTCTTTGAATATGATACAATGTTAATTCACTCGATTAGCTAAAGGTTGCTGATTGAAATACATATTTCAAAATTAAATTTCTTTCATAGAGCCATTATATAAAGCTTTGTTATGAAGGTATCCCAAATCATATAAGTATAAGACGCTCTCTGAGGCAGAATCCACATTAGCACTGGGCGGGCCCAGTATCACGTCCCCATGCTGTTCAAAAATTCATTGCTACCAAAATATCATTCAGGCTAAATATCCCAGCCTAAGATAATAAAACAGTAAGAAAGAGGAACAAAATGTAAATTTTCTAATTTGTGCATTTGAATTACTTGACATCACATGCAAGTGACTAACAACAAAATTTCGTGGTCTACCCTGTGCTGCAGCTACAATAGTGAGGGCAAAGTAGCAAAGACGTGTTTTGATTAACACTACGACTAGAAAATGCATAACATGCTCAAAGGAAGATACTCAGATTCGCGGGACCATCGCAGCTGTCTCCCATGACGGGACTCTTCAGGCATTCCAGTGGACCATGGTCTAGACCTACCTGTATGATGTGTTTCTGACCACCCCAACGAGCCAAAGTGCTAGCTGCAGGTTTTATTTGATGTAAGGGTCTTATTGAATTTCAGGTCTGGTTGAACATCTGATCTGCAGTAAAGACAAGTGGGAATCCATATTGAGTTGTTGAATTTGTGGCCAATGAACTAGAGCTGGTGAGGAAAGACCTTTCTGGCATTATGTGGAATAATCTTTGAGATTAGGAACCTCAGTAACAAAAGTGTCCTTAAAGAGACAAATTAATTTACCTGCCACAAAAAAAAACAGAAATGGAATCAGCTTTAGTAGCATTGTATTCATTTATTTGGTAGATTCTTCTCTGAAGACCCTCTCTGAACTGTTTCAAACACTAGTTTGAATAGTGACAGATCAGCACATGAGGTCCCAGAGACCAAGGATTGATATTTCAGCATAAATAAGTCACCACTTATTCGCACAACAGCCTCATAAAAATGCTAAATTCTTCTCATACTAAAATGTGCTGAAAGATGATAAACACCAACCGAAGGCGTGACTGCAGGTCCATGGACTCTCCAAAAAAATTTAAACTCGTCACCTACTGTACGTGAACACAGCTAGCAGATCTGCACGTTACCGATGGCTTTTTTCATAGCAACTCCCATCCAGCTAAATGCCACGGGGTCTCCGGTGCCTGTTTCCAAGGGGAAGAGCATGTCTAAGACTTCCTCTTTGCCCATAGCCACAGTGTCACATGAAGAGACTGAAGAGAGCATTACACAACGGGACCCGCACCGGTAACCTACTGGAACATCATTATCGGGATTGAAGTATATATTTTAGACGTACATATATATATATATATATATATATATATATATATATATATATATATGTGTGTGTGTG
>JAODLC010000036.1:5077550-5089483 GCA_026781145.1 Hippopotamyrus pictus | reverse complement strand
TATATATATATATATATATATATATATATATATATATATGTGTGTGTGTGTGTGTGTGTGTGTGTGTGTGTGTGTGTCTAAAAGTAGAATTCCAGAAAAAAAGAACAAAGTGTGAAGATGTGTAAAATTAATCCAATATGTATAATGCAGCCCAGAATACTGCTGGAGAACATATTTCACATGTTTATGACATGATAGATATGATAGATACAATTATAACTGAAGACTCTTCTCTTCAGATTTTCAGAAAGCTATCCATCCATCCATCCATCCATCCAACATGTTATCTTGTTCATGGACGTGGAGAGTAATGAACTGTAAATTCAAAGAATTGCAGAACATGTTCAGCAAGTCTACTACTAATACGAACAGAACTATGTAGATACTGGGACCGTGATCAGTCAAGGTTGAGTTTTGCCAAGTAATTCAATGAACAAGACTGACAATGTGAGGATGATGACTTTTTTTCGGCTTACCTGCCCATATATAAACATTTTGATCAGTATACCTGAATTAATTTTCATGAACAAAAAACTAATCAGCACTGGATGTGTGTTTAGACCATTTCCTGTATTAAACGGTAAGAAAACTGCTCTGAGAGGGAGATATGTGTGACATTACACACGATATTTATATTAATATTAATAATGAATATTAGCTTTTAAAATAAGGATAGTATAATCATAGTCAACGTAAGCCGCTCCACTTTTCAATTTACTCTTTAAAAAAATCCATCAGAATGCAAGTCACTTCTTAGGAATATCTTAGCATCACCAGAAATATGTCAACAATTATCGCTCCTCCCGAAAATAATGCAAATGTAAAGGAGACATGAGCGCCACATTATAATTTACCGTACAATTTAGGGGTTATACGGGCGGCTTTACTCATTTACTTTAAAACGGACTAATTTCTTATTCTAGCGGAGGGAGCACAGCACACTGACTTGAACAGCTGCTTCATGACCCAAAAAACTGTCAGTCTTTCCCTGGAATAAATTGTGGAACGTTCCATTTTTCAAAGCCGGGGAAGAAGACATTTTGGACGTCAAGTCCGAATAAAAATATATGCTCGTAGATCTCGATTTTACCTACAACATTATAAATAAGGTTTAACAAAAACATAAAATGTATTCATAACTATACCTTTATACTAAATTTGAATCCAACACTGTGAACCGCTACATTCACCCCCACTTTATTTAACTGCGTTTCAAGGAGGCCCATAGTAGAATCAATTCACAGAGAGGGCAGCTTGAAACCGTCAGCTCGTGCTCCGGTGCTGAGTTTGGAGAGAGGCGTGTGGGGCAGTTACATTTTAATAGTCAGCGTAGTAGTTAGGTTTATGTCCCCTATCTACTCTAACTTACTTTATATTTTTCTTTTTAAATGAAGAGGAAGTGTTTAAGACGTTTTGCGAACGTTATCTGTAGGTGTTAAACCGCATCAGCGACGAACCAATTATCTAAGGGCATGATAAAGGTATTTTGTAAGAGGAAGGTTAGCTGGATATAGTTACACTGTCGCTTTGTTGCAAACCAGCGTTCACGTCTGTTTTCTTCTTTGTGTTTGTTTCATACAACTGACCGTTGTATAAGTATGAGATAAAGGGCTTAAACATTTCCGAAATAACTATCTTAGGCTGCACGTTAATGCATAAAGTCCTTGTAAACGCTGGTGTATCTGACTTACCTGAGTTGGTGTGTGGACGCCACCTGACTGAAATACATGATCGCGATGCAGCAAAGTAAAGGTCCCCGCGACGGAATTACCGGTTTGCAGTGACAGGAGTTTATATCGTATCTCAACTAATGCATAACCTACACCGAACGGTCATCTCATAATTCGGAGTAACACATCGATTAGAAAAAAACACTTTCCATACATGCATATTCACAACAATACAGGGTTCAGACATGCTGTTGATATGTAAATCCCATTTATGAACGAACAGTAAAGCAGTAATGAAATTCTGGTATTCTGTGACTTTACTAAATGGGAGGCTACCGTGTTTTGGTTGGGCTTAAATGTATTGGTTGAAATTTGAGGGAATTTGTATTCAAACATCTAAAGTGCCAAGTGCTTGTATAAAATACTCCAAGGTTCAGACTTTCATCCATTTTAATCAAATAATGAAGCCATGGAGAGCATCACTATGCGGACGCACAGGTTGCTTTGGACAAAAGTCTGCCAGAATAATAGATAACTTGTTTGCACTGAGCCCTTAAGCATTAAGAAGAGATCCAAAAGTGCAGTATTTACATTCGTCTTTCCTTATCCCAGAGCGCGCTGAACTAAAACGATAATTAAATAATAGGCAAACACAAATGTAATGATGATATTAGACATGATTAATCGATAAAGGCAAGACAGGCAAAACTGCCTGAAGAAATGGTCAAAGAGGGCTGAACACAAAATGAAGATATATATTTTTTGTTTGACAGTGTATTCTGAGTTAAAGGTAGTGTGTTAAAAATGTATTTTGGTATATATTTCTGACATGGAAAATTGTACCTAATCCAACATGTCGGTTCTATATTTATTATAACAGTATTTGTAAGTCTGGCACATTTGATAAATGCTGAATCTGCTCTGGAAATTGTTTTTTTGTAGAATATCCATCCATTTCCATAACCATTTATTTAATAGTGATCAGGGTCATAGTGAACCAGAAGCTGCTTCCAGGAGCGAGGCAGGGTACAGCCTGGACTGGGGGTCACGCTATCACAGGGGACAGACACAGAAGGCAATTTAGCAATACCAATGACACCTAAACCGGAAACCTACCCGGGGATGGGGAAAACACACACACAGTCACCATGGGGAAACCACACACACAGTTACAATGAAATCCACAAAGCTGGAGGTGCAAGACCACTGCTACCCATCAAATCATTGCTTTTGATTAACATTCATTTTTAGGTAACGGTTGCATGTTTTTTGTGTTCTTTTACTTTGCAGGGAGATTAGGGAGAAATTAGCACGTATCCGTTTAACACTCCTCTTTGTTGGTGTGCTCCTGCAGTTATTTTGCCTGGTTGATGTTACTCCAGGTCTCAGGCAGACATCAGTCTTGTCCTCCTAATGGATTGCCATACGTCCTCCTGGAAACTCCACCAACAGCATCCTCAGCATCTCTGGACTCCCACGTTTTCATGCAGATGTTCTGAATCCTCGTTTATCTTTGTTGCAGCAGTTTTGGGCGGGGGGAGAGAGAGACACAATCTTGTATTTTAGCATGTCTCAATTTGGCAAGAGTAACTTTTTTATTTCTATATAAAAACTGGTTTACTCTTAAACAAGTACTGTTGAGACTCCTTGCAGTAATTGTAGGTGTGTGTGTAACAGAAGCTATCCAGTTTTTTAAATATTGTGAAAACCACAAGAATTGCTGTGTCATTTGTTCAAGAGTCATGTATGTCACATTTCATAGGGGTATCACTATTTTCTGACATACTCTGCATAAACAGGTATGGAATGTTTGAAGGATTACAGGCTGAATTCAGCTCACTAGGTTTTCTTGATACAATACCAGTGCGCTGTTACTGGTGTGTCTCTGCAAGCTGGTAAGAGCCACTTCTGTCCAGGTAGGAGCTCCAGTCTCTAGTGAGCAAGGCACTGCTCAAAACAGAATATCTAGCGCCCCCTGCATGTGTGCGGTTGTAGTGCAATCAGCTGACACACTGGTCGTTATACAATGAACTTCACAAAATAATGAATTGAGGATGTCAGGATAGCTTACATATGACATGCTTAAAATTAAGGCAAATAAATCTAACTCTACATATCCTTTTAGGTCAGGACAGGTATAAGTCACATTACAGCTAACCTGACAATGGCCCTTTAGGATCAAAACCAGTCGTGAGCCATTAGGTTTTCTGCGTATTTCATATTCATGCACCTTTTAATGGAGCACAGAAGACATGTTGATAAAGTGGGCTAGCAAATGTTAATGTTCTTAAGGTAGATAGTGATTTAGGTGATTCATATTGCCACTATTTTAATTTTTTTCCCCAACTTTACCTACCTAAATCATTTTTTTAACTCATTGTTGGTAGCATTTGGAAGAGCAGCAGGACAGGAAGCCATACTCGGTCGTAAACATTTGGGGACGACCGCTGCTAGCATTCAAAGTACAGTGAATGAAAGAGGCCGACTTTGTTTTTGGGGGCTCGCTGTGCTCTTGCGTCAAGCTCGCACCGAGTGAATCATCTTTCACCATGCTAATGTCACCAGCTATGAGTAAGAGGCAGCTCCCATTTACACTGCTCGCTGTGCACCCCGACAACCCAACATGAGCACGTTCGTTATGAGCGCGCAGCTCGATAAGAAAGCGGATATGTCGACGCTACACCTGCGCGCGATGACGCGCGGCTCTGTCTCACTTTCAAGCTGGAAAGATATTTTTATAATCAGGCACATATGGTTAAACTGCGGCCAGCCAATCACCGTCGAGGAAACGCCGAATCTCTATTAAATTAAATTTCTATTAAACGGCCGAATCTTTATTAAATTAAAATGATAGATAGATAGATAGATAGATAGATAGATAGATAGATAGATAGATAGATAGATAGATATAGAATCTAACTATACGTATCCTTAATAAAATGGCACATTTTATTTTTCCTCGAAATGATTACCAAAAGTTGTGTTTTGTTAGTTAATTAGTTTGTGAGTTGAAAATACTGTAGTAAGTAAAAAGAAAATCCCGAGGAATTTCTATTTATTATGGAACGTAGTGTCGAAACGTTAAATTCCGTGTTGTAAACTTACCTTATTACATTACTGTGTGTTTTGTGCTTGCTCTTCTGCTTTCTGGCTCAGGGGAGAATGACTGGAGCCCGTTTGTCAATTCAGCAGAAATGCTTTTCCAGGCTGTTCGCAAACTGCTGTTATACCATATTCTAAAATTCATGGCGCTCTATTGTGGTTGTGAATATAATTGTCAGTCCTTCATGAATGTTTTGTGAAATGGTTAGAAGGTACACAGCAGGTTTGAGTGTCAGTGAGTTTATTGCCATGTCAGTGTTCAGTTTGGAATGCAAAATCCATTTCTAAACTCACTCATGATCATACAATTGCACAGAATTAACTCGTTTTTTGTTTTTCCCACGACTACAATTTAAAATACAAATTAAAGGAATCATTTTATGTTATTTAAGAATAAGTCATTTGTGGCAGATATTAAACATTATAAATTTCAGTTACACAGACAACATAAAATGTTTATAGTTTAAAATTGTGTTTCTGGTAACATTTAAAGCATATTACTTATGAATCTCTGGCGCCCTCACGTGGAACGACCAGAAGTTCTTCCATACACGGAAGAGCAACAAAGTACTGTATACATAAAATGCACTTCTCTGCATTTGTGTAGTGCTTCAGAGTAATATAACGGAGCTAACTGTAGTTGGCCTTCCACACCACAGTCAGTCTTCCACCACAAAATACAATGACGTTTCATGGTCTCGTGCAAGTAGACAGTAAATTCAGAGCTCCTGTGTTATGGAATTTATTCTTTCATGGATAAATTTAATCACTTTCAGAATTTCCCAGAAATACAGGGCAACCCTGAGCACTCTGCCCGAGGACTGTGGCCTACATACATGTATTACGCATTCAGTGCTTGGTACCAAGTAACGCTGCAATAAACAGAACATTTTAATTGCGGCAAGGTGATTAGAGGTTCAGATGTCATAATTCAACTTTCGGTCTACTGCCATTTTTACAAACGACATTATCTCAGGAATGTCATATTTTGTCTGTAACAGTCGTGTTTAACTGTACTGTGTTCATGACGGGTTCCTTAGGGTCAGCTGACATGTGTACATGCCTTCACAGCATCATAACATACCTCTCTCCCGCCTGTAAGAAGGAGTAGCTGGTATCTTGGCAGCTCCAGAGATCCTTGTAAGTCTTCGGACTCTGGATCCGGGAGGACACTGCTGTTGTACGTTCGTGTGGGATCTGGATAAAGGCCTAAAGCAACAAAGCTAATATACTAGGGCTAAACAGCCCTCGGCACTGTGACAGAATGCATCTCCTCAAGGATGTTGGGAAAAAGAAAAAAAAAAGAAAAAAAAAATCGACAGACACATCCCCCCCAGACATGCCTATGTATTCTACTTGATGCTTTCCTGTGCCTGAAGGGCGCTCTGCACCTTCCATGCTATCCAGCAATCAGCAATAGGGATGATCCTAATCACAAATAGTGACCCAAAGCTACTGATTTCCCACCCCGAGCTGGGGGGGGGGGGGGGATGGGCATGGTTTTTCTGGTGAAGTTATCAGCTGTGTTTTTTTTTCTTTATCTCTGTCTGAGGTGAAGCTCAAGATTTGGTCTTTGTAGGAATGGGGTATGCAACCGTCGTCGATATCCCAGCAGGAAAGATAGCACCTGTAGCGTTACCCCAAAGCAACAACATGAGAAGTGACCCCTCTCACAAACAGAAAGGATTGGACATTTGTGCACTGTGACATCTGTCTGACGACTAGGCTGCGCGTAGCACGGCGGGTTAGTGATCCGGGACCGTATCCGGAAATTCGAGTTCGAATCCCGTGACTGACAAAACATCACATCAGCGTTGGGCCTGAACGTCAACTGTTTCAGAGGTGCTGGAGACTCCGACCCCCGACTTTCCTTATTTGCACTTTGCGTTGAACAAAAGCATCTGCTAAACAAACGTAAAATGTTTAGGTTGCCCGTTTCTCCCTTAAAACGAAACGTCTGCATTGCCTCAGAGGTGCAAGCAAGTCAAAATATTATTGTTAATGACAGACAATCACTCAGAAATGTTGGCTTTTGTAGAAGTTTTCCCCTCTAGCTCTGCTTTTGAAGTACAGTAGAAACACATAGACTATGCAGATAAAAGCTTTGATCAAACATAAATTACTTCACCAGAATGATAAACTCATCTGAAGTTAGCTTCTGTTTAACTCTGGAAAGTTTTTTGACACACCTAATGCAACAACACAGCAGAGCGGCGTGAAGTTCCACTCCACACCGGGACTGACGGATTGCGATCAAATGTTCTCGACTACAATCTGAAGATCACCCTGACAAGCTCAGAGGCATGTACATGAATGCACACTTGTTTGCAAAGCGGTGCTTCAGAATAGTCTACTTAAAAAATATATCATTCCCCATTTAACAGTTAATAAGCAAATAAACGAATCTAGTAACAACAATGCACCTTTATTTTAGCATCTTAGGAAACACGTATTGAAAGCAACCAGTCAACAAAAATCAATGTTATTTAGTTAATAAAAAATTGTGGCCTTATCGATTTTGAACGGCTTTTAAATTTCTTTTAAAGACTATTATACTATTGATTCAATATGTTTAAACAGGAGAAACATACAAGTCACAAATTACTGAATTTTTCTGCCCCATTGAGATGTTGAGCAGATTTAAACTATTAAAACATACAAAACATGCATTTTTGTTACTGAATAAATAATACATCAAATGAAAACCAGAGAGAAGAACCTTTTCCAGACATTAACAAAGGTTGGGGGGGGGAGGGGGTTCTGCCGAGAAGGTCTGTTGTGTCTCACTGTCTCTATGTAAACAAATGCAATGATGCAAATTTAATTATGTCTAAAAAACAAAAGTTACACAGTATGACAATAAAGTATTACAAATGTGCATTTTTCGCAAAACAAACTTGAAGCACTTTACACTAATTTCAACATTCTGCAGTTCTTTTTCAGCTGACGTTAAACAATTATCCTAATCCTATAAGGTTAGCGTGCGTGGGAGGAGACATCAGCCGGCTGGCCCAGCATCCCTGCAGAACGCTGTTGTTTCATCTACCTACCTTGGGATTTTTCAGTTCTTGTCCTCTAATGCCTGCTGGATTATTCTAACCAAATATTTTTTTGTGTAACGTTAATTGGTTTCCAAAGCAAATGCTGTTTCCAATTTAAATAATGTAAATTCTACTTGCAAAGTTAATGTTAAACTTTTGTTAAGTACTAAGGGGCAATGGCATCGGGAAGGGTACTAGATTAGGACAAATTTCAGTGATGATTTTATGAAAAGGATTCAGCATTAGTTATATTTTAAATACATAAATAAAAACAAGTAAATAAATACACACTGCTTACGTTCGATGCTTAGTAGCTGCTCACAGTCGTACTTTCGTTACAGTAACACTGTCCAGTAACACCATGCAGGGCTCCGCAACTGTACTCAAGGACAGACACTAGCTTTTTATTTTCATTACCCACCATTAGCCGGCCAATGCAGCCCCCCGTTCAGTGTGAAAATCAATCATGACAGACGACTTTTTGCCTCAGCCGTGGTCCAGCGGAATGCTCTGTCAACACAAAGGGAATGGGCCGCGTCACTCAAAAGCCATGACAGAAACGAAGAAATGAACGATAAAGCACAACAGCCGCACTCCCAGACAGGAGGTCCTGAAGGTGAAAATCCCCCAAAATGCCATTTAATAATAATAATGTACTTTTATGCAGAATGAAACGCACACATAACATTATGGGATGGGTGAAAGCCTGCTGTAAGCTGTAAAATGTTTGGGTAATACTTACAAATGTTTTTGAATTGTAAAAATCAGGATGAATAATTTAACCCATGGTCATCATTTTAATTCATGAATGATTTTAAAGCACTTAATATAAATGCAGTCATTTTAAGTTCAAGGTTAATTTATTCTGATTGGCTTAAAGAATCCAGAATCAAAACAATCAATGCACCTATAAACATTTTCTATTAAACAATAAACATAGTTTAACTTGATTGAAAAATTACAGCTTCAACAAATGCATTAAACATCTTTTAAATCATGCAATTAACGTTAATATCACGATCAAAGAAAAGGTTAATCTGGTAATATTAATTAATTAGCATAACTGGCACAAAACCCAGCAGAGCCCACGGCGCACAGAGCCTGGAGCCGGACACCCCCTGCTTTATCTCCTGATGACATCAGTTCATGGGAAACTCAGAATTAATCATTTTAAAGAACTGGGGCACCTGTGACACGAACACAGCATCTGAAAAAGGCCTCTTTAGAAGTAAAACGCAGAGCTTGACAGACGGCAATCAGGAATATATACGAGGTGGTGTGCAGTTCAGCAGTTGTAGAGTTGGGCCTGTGTCCAGATGGTTGTGGTGTTGAATCCCGCCATCGGCAGAGTAATTGTATCACCGTTGGGACCTTGAGCGAGGCTGTTATTCCCAGAAACTGCTCTCATACCCCAGACTATGTGTTTTGGACAAAAAGCAACTACTAAAGTAAATGTTATTGATGTTGATGTGAGATGTACAAAAAAAATTCTGGAAAAAAAAAAACTACTCTCCGGTGACTTCCACTGCAGGAACAGGAATGTCTTCTGAAGCACAGAAATGTCTTTTAAATATGTCAGAGAAGCCAGTTATCTAGCCAAGTACATAAAACAGGAATTCTTTTGGATGAAGTTAATACCATTTTTGGGCGGAATTCCTCCTTAATAGGCCTTTCCTCTTCGCACCACCAATTATGTGGAAGTAAAGGCAAATGCGATTACCGCAGGATGCCACCCTATAAATCCATGGATTTCCTCTAAAACATACAGACATGCACATGCGAAATAAGCCCTGAGATCATCAGGGCTCATTTTTTCCTCCCAAATGTAATCCCTGGAATTGGGGTTTAACCTCTAACAAAGATGTGCGTAAAGCTGGTGAATCAAACTGAGAGCTTGGTGATGATGCCATGAAGAAAAAAAAAAAAAAACAGCTCGATCAGGCCCACTGATGTTAAAACAAGAAATTTATGAAGAAATAGTCCAAAATATTATACACACACACACACAAGCGACAGTCATAGCAAGGCCAATAGCACTGACCTCTCAGATCGTGGCCGTGCTCAAGTCCACCTTGACTGGGAGGGGCCCAACTTCCTCGCCCGCGTCCGACTGGCTGAGGGCCACAGCAATCACAGGGGTCACATGGTAGGGTGCGACTTTCTGGACGTCCTCCCAGAAGTCCTTATCTCCATTGATGCTCAACTGTAAGAGCATGTAAATGTGAATGTTTCAGCTGACTGGACAATAAATCCTAAAATGTGCATAATAGTGCGACGCCTCTCAAGCCAATAAGACCGTGAAGTCGACTCTGTCGGACGTTATGGGTACATCAGCTCTGGCAGAGGAACTAAGGTTCTCTTGAGCCGAGTGAAGAAACGGTGGGATTCTGCCAGCATTTGAGCAGGTGTGCATCTGTTGCCTTTAGTTTCGGGCCAAGTTACCATACTAGGCGTGGGGGGGGTGTGGGACTGCCAAGCACGCAGCGCAGCTCTCCGGTTTACCTGCGCCTTGACGTGCTGCTCCGGTGCAGCGACCAGGCTTGCACAGCTCAGCCACAGCATAACCATGATGGAGAGGAAGATGCAGCTGGCCAGTATCCAGCGAGGCAGCCCAGAGCGCCTGGCGTGGAAGGGGGGTGGTACGAGGTATCAGGAGACAGAGACGGGAGGCGTTTCTCAATACCAAGAGCGCAAAGATCTTGCCAACCTGCCTCCCAAGAAAGAACTTGGGGGGGGGGGGGGGGGGGGCAATGAATCAGGGGATTGGTCTTGTTTGGTTGGGATGCAACTGATGTACCCTTGATATTGTGGAGGAGGCAAAAAAGATATGCGGAAGAGAAAGACCTCAACTGTGAAGGTACTTCTCAGCGAGATCTGCGTACTGGGAGGCGATCGGGGGCTTAAGGGGTAACTTACAGCTCTGAAAGGTTCTAGCTAAATTTGGTGCATTGCCTAATTATAGGTTAATATAGATAATTAGGAAAATTAGTGCAAGTACAAAAAGTAACAATCAGCAGTCATAGTCTGTCTCGTTATAATTTATTTCTTTAGCAGTTTTACTATGGTTATATGTTTTTTACTTTGTATTTGCGTTCGCACCGGCTTGGGAAGTCACTGCCGTAACCTTGCTGCGTATAGGGACCTCGATAAGACCACCGGCGTCCTGAACGTCAGTGACAGGCCCTGCTCACCGTGACATACAGCCCAGGAAGTCCTGCTCGTCAGCGGCTTCACCGGCGTGTCGGCCTGCGGGTCTCAGCCTCCCCCCCGGGGCGAACCCGGCCTTCCCGCCGCGCTGCTTCACACCTGGCGACAGACAGGAGACCTGCTGCAGTGTGACACACACACGCGCACACGCGCACACGCACACACACGCACACACGCGCCTCTACAACGTCTGTTCCGCGAGTGTCGTCAGAACACGAGGGTGTGTCACGGCGTGGGGGCCGTGCTGCAGACATGCAGGGGGGGGGGTCGCCCTCACCCGCGTGCGGTCTCTGGGTGTGGGACACGTCGGATCGAGGCACTTGCAGCTTGGGTAAATGGTATTCGCCCTCCGGCTGGGCCTGTGTGCCAAATACAAGCATCGTGAACGAACATGGCAGCCACCTCACAGACTCATGCAGGGGTGATCGGATCCCGTCGTCCCTCAAAACTGGGAGCATTCCCACGAGGGAGAGGAGGGCCGTTCGCCACAGCCGCCTCCGTAAGCCCTTAAACGGTGAAAGCATCCCCCGCAGACTCTCTGGCACAGACCGACAGCTCCAGCTGGCTGCCCGGGGTCATCATTCCAACTTTATCATCAGTGATTTGTCTGCAGAGAGGAACCTAAAAGAGCCTGCAAAGATCGTACTGGACAAGCGGCGCCGTACCTGAAGGGACTCACGGGAGGCATAATGATCACCCCCCCCCCCCCCTTCAAGGCCACGCAAACCTCCCTCGTTCTCCCCCCGCTCGCTCACGCTGCGCTGGATGGGACCCACGTATTCATTACTCCGACTCTGTGTCTGGATCCCCAGAAGAGCTCATTAAAAGAGGATTTTGTCCTACCCGGCGTTCGATCCCTAGGTAAGCAGGCTGCATGATCACCAGGTCAGGATGGGGGGGGGGGGGGGGGGGC
>JAODLC010000036.1:5052988-5071212 GCA_026781145.1 Hippopotamyrus pictus | reverse complement strand
CCCCCCCCCCAAATAACTAAATAAATAAATAAATAAATAAATAAATAAATAAATAAATGCGTATTTGTTGGCTTAAGTCATGAATAAATTTTTATACAGTATAGTTGTATAGTTTACTTTGCCATCAGCCCCCCCTAGTAAGAGGGGATTTGATGGGTACAAAATGAATGTGGCAAGTTAAGTCCAGCTTTGTCAGTGGGGAGGAAACTCTTGCCAAAGTGAAGCCAGCGTCCATTTCGGAGTCCTGTATCTGCGACCTGATGGCAGCAGAGTAAACTGTGTGTTTAGGGGGCGACTAGAGTCATTGGTTACGGTTCTTGGGAGGTGAATGATGGCTCTGTGTTTTTCATCAGATAGATCTGGAATGGGACATTGACGAGGATCTTGTTTAATAACACGAATAACAAAAAGGGTTTAAAGCACAGGCAGACATCCTGAAGCTGACAGGTGAATCGGAGGGGGCCCAACACTCGCAAACGCAAACCTAGCTGCCTTCTCCAGTTTATCTGATTTTGGGGTTTATCAAAGGGGATAGTGCAGAAAAGTCATACATATATATGCATGTGTGTGTGTGTGTGTGTGTGTATATATATACATACACACACACAAACATATATATATATACACACATATATACACACATACATATATATGCACACACACACACACATATACACGTATATCTGAATGTACATTATTAAAAAAAATGCCAAATATATAAAATTAAATGTAATGGTAAACATGCATGTTGTTTATTTAATGACAAGCAAGCTAATGAACATGACTAAACAAAAAAATGCACTAATGTCTGTGTTTTCTAATGATCTCTGTGTAATTTTAGTGACACACCTTTTTGACCCATCTCATTCTTTGTCTAGAACAGTGTTTCTCAATCTGGTTGTGGGGGACCCACATTTGATCCACATTTTTTGCTCCCTCCCAGCTCCAGGTAGGAGCAAAAACGTAGACTGTCTGGGGGTCCCTGAGGTCTGGATTGGGAAACACTGCTCTAGGGAAACTCCCCCCTTTGCCTAAAAAGGAAAAGCCAAAACTTAGCTAACCCATAATGAGTGGTATGCATGTAAATGTATATAAAAAAAAAACAAAAAACTTCTCAAAATCCACCGTGTGTGTGGTGCCATCTTTGTGCGATGAAGACTAACTGGCTTAAACTGAAAGTTCAGGGAAGACATGCATATTTTTTTAATAAGACTGATTACAAAACAAATGTTGCTGTTCTGTATATCATAGGGAAAATCAGTAGATTCCAATAGTATGTTTCTCCTTTGCGTCATGTTGTTTTGTGAGTTTTTACTTTTTCTAGTGATGTATAATTTCATATATTTCATTGCTTTCGTGTCTAGCATTGAATTCCTTATTCGTTTTCATTATTTCAGATCTTTTTGTAATCAATCCATTGTTATTCATGGCAGCATCCAAACTGTGAAGAGCACTGTGTTTAAACTAATTGTAACTAAATTGTGATATATAACTACATAACTTAAAGCGAGAGAGACTGGGGACGACATCAAATCTTGGTTAAAAAAAGGTGTGTGTGTCTGTGTTGTTTTCTTTACTAATATCAAAGGTAAAATTGTGTTTATTTATAAAGCGGTTTGACTGCACATGTTTCCACTCTCTGTGATCCACATCTTAAATACATGTGCGTGGACAAACTTTTGAGATAAAAAATAACCTTCTACTCACACGCTTGTTTATGCAGAGTGCTCTTTGTTTTTTATTGATCTGTTGAGAAAGGTCAACAAAAGAAATATATAAAACAAACATAAAAGGTAGTGGGCTGTATTTTCTTTTAAAAATGGAAAATTGTATAATTGGATACATGCATTTGGTAAGAATTTTTATGGCTTGATTTTCTTGTCTGGGAAACACCTGCATTGGAACTATCCACTTTCCTGATCTCCCTTAACCAACATATACACAGAGAATCACGCAAAGTCTGGAAAGTTAAGGAATTCCATATTTGCCTCCAAGAACCATTACCAAAGCCCATTAGCGTCAGCAGAGAACTCTATGGGGACCAGAGAAAAAGGTCGTTGACTTCTGCAGGATATAGCTAAAAAAAATTAATTGATAAAATGCTAAATGCAGCCTTTGACTGTTTTCAATTAGAGACAATTTTCAAGCCACTGGAACAGTAGCAACCTGCCTATAGGTAGAGGGCATGAGTTTCCCCTGGTGCTTTCAGACAGATGGTTGAAGAACCATTTGAGGAAATTCATGGGCAACAGTCAGAAATCTGCAAAATAATCTTGTATTTTATCACAAAGTTTTTTTAAAAAAATCCACAGAGACTGACTTTATGAAAATAAAAAGCTCCTTTTGGAGAGAAATCGGCTAAAAAAAGTGACCTGAATTCACTCATCTTCACTGGTGAGATAAACCAGTGACAGTAAAATGTTACACTCTGAGGAGACTAACTAACTGTTTTAAACATGTACACTAGTGCTTTGTTTGGCACCAGAAAGACGCAGATTTAATGCCCACTGTAAAATATAGTGAACATGTCCTTGTTGTTTTGGGATTCGTTCCCCTACTGCAGTTTGGCCTTTGTTAAGACTGGATCATAAACTCCAGAAAGAACCACAACACTTTGATGGAACACCTTTCTGCCTTTGCCAAGAGGCAAGCATATGTCCGCATACAGGCTCTCCAGCAAGACAGTGATTCCAAACATACATCAAAATCAGCCGTGAAATGGTTGGCTGATTATAAAATCAACACTGGGCGAGCCATCTTAATTTCAGGACCTAAATGTAACTAAACATTTGTGTTTTGAACAGAACCTCTGAACATCTGAAGGATCTAAAATTGTCCGTTAAGGAATGGTTAGAATCACCCTGAAAGAGGCTTTTCCGTTTGTAAAAGCCTCACTGGGGACTTTTTCCACAGTGTTATCCTTCGTATAGCTACTAAATGCAAAACACGGGATATACAGAGTAAGAGATATTGCTCACCCTTCATTCTGCTGTAAAAAAATAATTACATTTCCCTGAAAGTACATGAACCACAAACCTGTAGGAGATGGGTGGTTATGGAAGCCGAATGGATGAAAATGCACAATCCATCAACAAACTTACATAAATGCGTCGCACCATTTCATCTCTTGCAGGGGTATGAATTAAACTTGGGGTACTATCCAAGTAAAAGAATAGCTGCAAACAAAACTCATGGTACCACATTTCCAGGAATGTACTAAATACAGAAGAAAGCCAATGATGCAATTCACTAGAGCAAAGGATTTTCTCTATAGCTGACACACCTTTGACCAAGGTTCAAGTCAGTCTAGATAATGTAATGAACTATATATAGGTTTCTGTAAGATGAAATGGCAAAGTGGGCACCGAAACTGAGTCAAAGGTTGCCAGGACGTTATGATGTCATCTGGGTGATCGGAAGAGCGACGGATGCCTAGTCAGGCTACAAAAGACTCGAGAGCTTGTATCCGGTCAGCAAGTGTCACACATAGGCCTCCATTCATTCACTTTCCCGCTTAGCGCGGGGCGAGCGGCTAATCGTCCTCCTTATAACAATACACTCTGTGGCGTAACAAAGCAGGCTACTGTGATCTTAGGGGCTGAAGGAGCCTATTTTCCGTTACATAAATATGTCCATCATTCACACTTAGACTAGACACCGAAATGAGTCACTGGTCCAGCTACTGGTGGGAGGCGCTGACTTCTGTTAGTCAAACATTAGTCACTCCTGATTGTGATCCTGGCCGGATGCTTTTTCGCCCCCAAGTTTCTAAGCGGACAGAGCCGAACAGCCTAAAACACCGATTAAGAGATTTACTTAAGTATCACTTCTCGTGTCCTGCAAAGGTAGCTTATACCTGCAACTGAGTCATCAAAAATTTATAGTTTTTTTTTTCCCCCCAAAAAACATGACTAAGCCAAAATAATATTCGATAGATTCTTCCATCTCATCTTCCAACCACTTATCCTTGGCAGGTTCACGTGGAGGTACATTCTTTTGATATTATTATTATTATTTTTATTATTATTATTTTGCATTACATTGTATATGCTTACAGGATTGACTGTGCTCTTTAGAATTGGTTTTAGATTACGCCAAATTTATAACACTCTGACCTAATAATGGAAAACAAATTATCGCAATGTCTGAATTAAGCATCTACAATTACAAAAGAATCGAGGACTCTGTGATTCTGAGGATGTATGTTATTGCAGCCCAGGGTGTTTTAACACAGGATATAACATTTCTACCCTGTTTTTTAACGTATATAGCGCCACGATAAAAGCTTATTCCCGACTACCTTCTCGTTACCCTGGGGTAAAGGTTTCTTCATTGAAACCACAATGAAAGAGGAATTACGCAACGTCGTTCAGCATGAAAGATCTTTCTCTGTGGCTGTCAGAGTCCTTCGTACCGCGGATTTCGCGAAATCCAGTGACTCACGCACCCACCAGCCTGCACCGAAAATATTACCGGATACGGGAAAAATGCACAAGTCAATTATTCTAAAAATCAGCCCAGTCAGGGGAAAGGGAGGAACAAGGAATTTACTAAATGAAAAGAAAGAAAAATGACTAGTTACTGTGTGGGAAGGCTTGGGAGGGGCTTGAAAAGTATCAACTTGTATGTTTTAGCTGTTGAGGCGTGCACCAAAGCAAACCATTCCTAAACTGCAGGGAAACGCTAGGTATCGCAAACTTTCTATTACGTTAGCGGGGCACGGACGGCCGGAGGGGATACGGAGCGCAATAAAACCGCTGTGAAGTTGCCGAACGACTCACAATCAGACGAGCAACTGTACCAAGTGCCCGGAGCGGCGGATTAGTGCCTTTTTTGTCTTGCAAACGTGTGTGAAGGGAACAGGAAAGAAACTGCAAAGGAGCAAACGAGAAAAAAAGTCACAAAGTACTTGAAATATGATCACCTTACTGTTTCTCGTCCTGTTTGTTCCTCGTGTGCTATCTTCTTCGACACGTAAGTACAGAACATAAAACCCAGGACAGCCGTAGCTCACTGCCGACTGCTGTCTGCATTGTCAGGAGATATTACTTTAGTCAACTATAGCAGGAGGAAATGTCGATTTCCCACAAAAAGACACATTCGTACATCTCCCCGAAGAATCCAACGGTGATCATATGGAAATTATGCTAGTATGACGATATGATATACTTCACCCCAGCTATGTGTAACGCCTGTATGTGTTGACAGTTAAGTATCTTCGCAATACTAAGTTTAGTCAGGAATATGTAAATATAAAACAACAGCAGGCGTCCACAAACTGAACTCTGCTATTTTAACATTTATTATGACTCAAGATGGTCGAGGTTATGCATCATTTTTATTGCTGTTGCCAAATATAAAAAAATACAATGCTGATATGCTTACTTGTTATTTATTATTGTGTATTAAATAGTAAATAGAAAACGTGTAATATAATTAAATATTTCACGTGAAACAACATATCAATAAACTACGAAATAAAATTCTCACTATAAATGGTGGTAGAATATTTGCCATGACATAAATAGCCGCGATTTTTACTGTTACATCGTAACATCTATAATGCGATATTAATAATAACATGATGACACTTGTGAAAAATCTGATACATTTGATACATTTTTCAGTAAAATTAGTCAATATTTCAGACCCACTGTAATAAATAATTTTAGTTAATTTTTATGTGTATATGCTGAAAGAAATTAATGCAAAATATTAATGATATTGATATTCAGTAATTCTACCACGTAACTTTGTAACATTGTAGTCACTTTTTGCACTGTACGTTTTCTTGTTCTTTTATTGGATTATTTACTGTAAATCAAACTATCAAAAAGACAGTTGCTATACGTAAGTTATGCAGTTTATAACTACTTACACTACTGCTTATTGTAATTAAAACACTTTTTAGTTAATGTCACTCAGAACAGTTCTTTTCGTTTTAAGGTTCTTATTTCTTTGATATTTTGAGTAACATATAAGCATGAACTTGCGTTCATTAAAATGCCCTTTTGTATTTGTGGATAAATCAGGCAAAGGTTCTTTTTTTAGAAATAAAAATGTATGTTTTTAATACTCTCGATCGCACTGAAATTCCAGATAATAATATGTCAGTTGTTGAACTTTTCTATATTCAAAAGCAAATGTCATATGATGATGAAAGTGATGTTTGAATAGTTTGCATAATCTTACACTACTTGAGTAATCGTGTCTTATTTTTGCATTAGATTTTAATGTTTGAAAAAAGTCCTTTAATTTTCAAATCATTTTGAGGAAATATTAAAGTCTTATTAAAATCCCCCAAACCTAATGATGTGCTTTTAAAATCGTATGCATCCTATTTCATTGAACTGAATTCTTGCATGTTTGATGAATCCTGCAAATACATGAAGCTCTAGACCTGTGGAATAATCAGTATTTATCTGTATTTATAATTATCACTGTTCATTTTTTAAAGTTGGTCATTTTTATAAGCAGTTGGTTAAGCCTTTTATTTACTGTTTGCAACAATAATTTGCTAGGGGTATTTAGAGCTTGAAGGATTTTTTACCTCTGTATCTATTTAGGCCGTAATTGTCTCAATGTTTAAAACGGTTCATGGAGGTTATATTCAGTAATAGCTGAAATATATCATTCTAATCTCTCATAAGCCTTGGAATCTAAACCACCACTCATTTGTTGTTTTATGTGAAAACATTTAATTTCCTTTGTGTTCATATTTCATTTTTGGAGTGAATAGTTACCACGCATGAACGCCAACAGTAAATGAATGTAGCTAGCTGAAGCAAATTCAGCATTTTGGCACATATGCTAGATAGCTTTTCCACCCACCCACCAAGAACAAACTTAATAAACTTTCTCACATTAACCCTTAAGTCTCCCCGACATGATAACCCCTGACAACAACAGTGTCTCCAGCACGTTTCACGCAGGCGTTAATGTCGAGCTGGACGAGGGCAGCTAGCGATCACGGTATGGTAAAGCGTTTATGGGTCTGACGAAGAACCTCGCGCGACCTTTTCGAGTGATCTCTCCCGACAGTCTCAGCACAGGAGCCGTAAATCTCCCATCATTACCGCGGGTTATAAATCCCCCTGGCTTATCTACCCGTCTTCCAGAGGTGGCGGCCGTCTCCCCCCAGGATCCGGCGCTGCGGGTCGGTTCCAGCCTGACGGCTACCTGCTCCATCAGCCCCGAGTTGGGGATCCACGCCAGCACCCTTTTCTGGACGCTAAACGGGAGGCGTCTGCCCGGCAGCGCCTACAACCTGCTGAGCCCCACCGCAATCACCGTCACTCTCGACCAGCTCAACGGCTCCCGGCAACAGTCAGGCGACAACCTGGTGTGTCACAACGGCGGGGGTCACGTGCTGGCAGGTTCCTGCCTCTACGTCGGCAGTAAGTCTGGGACCGGGACGGAAGTTACCGTCGTTTCATGTCGTCTTTGCCCTGAGTTCCAGCTGAAGCGTTTCGATGTAGCACTTAATTTGATACAACATGCAGGCTGTGCTAATGGTCTGGAAATACATTGTTTACCTCCCATTCTTGGGTGGCATGCTGGGAAGTATTATTGCCTCACGCTTCCAGGGCCTGGGGTTCCAATCCTGCGGTGTGTGTGTGTGTGTGTGTGTGTGCGGTTTGCATATTCTCCCTATATTTTGTGGATTTCCCCCCTGCTTGCCCAAAAACATGCGGTGGGGATAATTGGTGCCTGTAAGTTGCCTGTCACGTATGATTGTGTGCGTGCCCTGCGATGAACTGGCATCCCACCCACTCTGTACCCCTGCCCTGTGCCCTCTTCTGCCTGGGAGAGACTCCATGCGGCTCTGGGCAGGGTAAACGGCTGGTATATGTGACTCTCTAGAGCAAGATTTCTCAAGCCGTGGTCCGTTAGTGGGCCGTGGTATTGTGGCGGAGAAAGGCGGATGGACCTTCACGTTTACGCAAACCTGATCATCGCTTGGAAAGATTTCCCCCATCGGCAAACCGTCTACATAAGAATTATACGTTCACGGTTCAGTGCCCATGTTTCCGACTCCGATTAATGTTCTCAATTATCAGATATAGGATCTGAATCTGATTCAGGATCTGAATCTGAAATCCAGAGTCCCACCACTTTGTGGCTCCTACTAGAATGTGTATTAATTAATATCGACTGAACATGATGGATCAATAGGATTCAGGTTTTGAAGAGGTTATCGCTGTAACTTAGGCTTGGATACGCACTTTAGAATTTAGCATATAATATGCGGCATGTGATCGAGCCTTATGTGAGAGCGAATGGACTGCAGGTGCAGCTGAACCTTGTATGAGTGACGATGATATGAAACATACCAGCATGGCGTACGGAAGGACAGGGGCTAGACGGCTTCATTCTCCATTCACACTAATGTAGTCAGGCCTGCTAAGGCCAGAGCAGTGGATTAAAACCTCGGCTAGTGGCAGGGTTTATAAGGAGCGCTGTGCTTGTTATCTGAGTTTAAGTCATAGGATCTTGGAATAAACCCTTTAGGAATGTTAATGACAGGGTGTTGCAAAGAATCTCATCGGCAGTTTAAGGTACTGAGGTTTAGGTTGTTTCATTAGATCATAGGTTTCTGGAGCGGCATGTGGTCATGTGGTCCCGTTTAGTGAGTTGGCATGACGTGTCGGCATCCTCTCAGCAATACGAAATGCCAGGTGAATGAGATCTGGATCCGTTTCTCCTCAGTGCCTCCTGAGAAGCCAGTGAACCTGACCTGCTGGTCCAGGAACACTAAGGACCTCACGTGCAGGTGGACACCTGGGGGGCAAGGAGAGACCTTCATACGGACCAAATACACCCTCAAGTACAAGCTTAGGTACGGCTCCAAAAACCCCTTCAAGATCTCCCTGAATCAGAGCTTATTCTAGTCCCTCAAACATAATTTCCTGTCAGCAACCATAGAGAATGAATTATCTTTCATTTATGAATATAAATCAATGTGTAAACTATTTTAGAAATGGCTTTTGTATTATTCATTTACAGTGGCTTTACTACAAGGGCTGATAGGTAACACTTTGCAGGATAATAATAGCAGAGTATTCGTTTGAGCAGTTGAGTACTCGTTTGAGCAGTTGGGTACTCATTTGAGCAGTTGAGTACTCATTTGTAGATAAGTTTGACAGTAACGTTTGGTGTTGTATCACTCAGGTGGTACGGCCGAGAAAGGGAGTGTGAGGATTATAACATCGGGCATCCATACACATGCTACATCCCGCGTGACTTGGCCCTTTTCACACCCTACGAGATCTGGGTGGAGGCGTTGAACCAGCTCGGAGCTGCCGTCTCTGATGTCATCACCTTAGATATCCTAGATGTAGGTAAGTGTGTGCATACTGGCCCAGTAGCTCCTGTTTTTTAGAAGGAGCCTGCAGCACAAAGGCACCGTGTGACAAGCGCGACGGGAGGGAGTGTGGAGTCGTAACGAACACACATATCCGCCGTGGTGCGTTACAAAGCGGGCGGGATCTCACAGACCGCAGTCGTGCATTCGTGTGAAATCAGACCTCCATGTCCCCTCCAGAGAGCTCAGCGCCGTGAAAACGTTAACCATCATGATTGTAGTAGAAATGACTGAGATAAATTAAAATACCATAGAAGTCTCAGCGATGTGTTAAACATACAGGGTGGATCAAAAGTATGCTTGCAGTCATGAAGGATAAGTGTATGATGTTTGCGTGAGGATTACGCGTTCACGCTCTGACACTTGCCCCTCCCGCTCCATTTACAGTTCCCTTTTTCAGATTTATAAAACACCGTTATGGCTGGAAATTTGAATTCCCAAACTTAATATCACCATTGTTTCATTCCTTAAT
Organism: Hippopotamyrus pictus; assembly: GCA_026781145.1. Lineage (NCBI taxonomy): Eukaryota > Metazoa > Chordata > Actinopteri > Osteoglossiformes > Mormyridae > Hippopotamyrus > Hippopotamyrus pictus. The sequence continues at coordinate 5,061,376 of JAODLC010000036.1, read as the reverse complement.
GAAAGCGTTCAGGAAAAAAAAAAGATCATTTAACTTTTCTGCCCTGTATATTTGGATTACCTGTTAAACTCATTCAGAAAGACCAATATATTCTTATGAGTGATCAGAAAAAAGTTAAAAGAAAAAAAGTAAAACTGATTAAAATAAATAACTGAGTACCTTCAAGAAACACTACAAGACCCATCTGTTCCATGAATTCCTCTTTTAGCCTGATGTCTCTCTCTGTTCCCTGAATGTTTAATGTTGCTCTTCTGGTCCTTGAACAGTCTTATTAAGGTCTTGCTTTGTTAGACTTTGCTGAGTTGCTCCTGCTCTTATCCTGCTTACACTCGTACCTGAACGTTCAGTGGAAGCTCAGTCCAGCTGCACTTATGCCTAGTCGACTCCTCAACAGCACAGATGTTTATAGCGTGCTATTTGCCTCGCTGTCAAGTCGCTTTGGACAAAAGCGTCTGCTTATTGTGTAAAATGTAAATGTACATGTGGTGTAATATTGGGATCAGGCGTGTTCATTAGGGTTGAGATGAAGCAGGCATCATGGAAACCTTAGGAGTGTCCTTGGGAACGGAGATGGGAAAAAAGGCTATTAAAGGTGACCTTTGTGTTGAGACTTGGCCCCCTTGAGCCACACCCTGAGAAGAGGCTGCAGGCTGGCGGACGGAATCGGGGGGGGAGTGGGGAAAGGAGAAAGGTGGGATGCCAGATGTGTGACACACCCTCACATCATCTTCGTCCCCTTAGTAACAGAAACAATAACCTCTGGAATGTTTTCTTGATTGCCTACCCCAGAGGCTTTCTGATAAAGCCAGTAAATGCACCAGTGTGGGCAGTGTGCAGTGTGCAGTGAAAGCAGGATGTTAGCAACAGCTCCCTAAACAGAAAAACACAAGTGGGCACTGCAGAATGATATGTGAGAGGATTCTCAGTCCTGTCCTGTCTTGTCCCATCAAAATTTTTCCCTGTCTCATTCCTATACTGTAAAAATAAAAACAGAAATCAATCTAGTCCTATCCTGCCTTATTGTCTCTCGTTCCATAGATGTGATTTATAAAACTGTATCCCTTTAATTCATTTTTCCATTCCAACTGTCCCATTAGCTATGCATCGTTTTAGATTAACAAAATAGTTTTCAGAACAAGTAAATTATGCAAATTAAGTATGTAAATAACGTACATTTATATTGATACTCTGTAAGAAAATCAATCAAATAAAATTCAAAATCAAAAGGCAGATTGATACAACAAATCTAGCCGGTGTCGTATCTGACTTTTTAACGGAAAAATAAACCGCAAAATAGCTGATGATGTGCTTTAAATATATCGAGAATGCATGTGTTTCAATAAAATAAGTTAATTTGATAAAATGCAAATTGCCAACGACTGTTGCTGCAGAGGAATAGCTGAGTATTCTTAGAATTTTTCAGAATAAGAATCAGAATCATCTTTTTATCGACCCAGTACGTTTCCAAACAATTTGCCTTGGTGGAGCTATTATAAGATATTACGAAAAGGGACATTCAGCATTTAGCTAGGCATATACAGAAAAGTAAAACACTAGATTAGTATTTGGGTATATAATAATTATATGATAATGAATTATAACAGTAGTAGTAATGGTGGTAATGATATAATTAAATATGTAATTATGTATGTGTATGTACATAGTAATCATTTAAGTATAAATATAAACTATATGAAAATAAACTATATAAAATAATATAATATATTATAGTACAATTATTACGTATCAGCCAAGTCAACTCTATGTACAAGAGTGCAATATGTATAGAGAGTTTGCAGTATGTGTGCATAATGTGCAAGAGTCATAGTCACTTGTACCTTTCAGTATCAGAAGTTGAGTTTATTGAATTTTCTCAGTCTTTTTCAGAATATAGTCTTAGCAGGGTTTGCAAATTGTCTTCAGTCACCTGTAGTAACATCCTGACACAGGACAAAGAGGCTAAGAGAGAAAACTTACATCAATAAAAATCACATGAGCATCATGAAATCAGTCACTCGCTAAAACTTTTGTTTGTAGTGATTCAGGCCCAGACGGGACCTTTTTCCCCAAATGTAGCTGGTCCTGTTATCTGCAAGTCTCCTGCCTCCCATTTATGCTTCTGCAAACAGCGATTTCACAGCTCAAAACAAAGATTTCTCTACGCTAAATATTTTGGTGTAAGAGAGTAAGATGCCAAACCCAGTGGGTCTGCTATGCCTGATGATTGTGGAAGTGATGCTGTACGCTCCTGCGGAGTTTAATCCTGTACAGACCCGTCCCGGATTGTATTTCTAATTTTCGGTCCAGTCCCATGGGAGTCCTGCAGGTGGCGTGGGGCCCACAGGAACTCTAGCTTTATGTCATCTTCTAGGGCAGTGTTTCCCAATCCGGTCCTCAGGGACCTGCAGACAGTCCACATTTTCGCTCCCTCCCAGCTTCCGGTAGGAGCAGAAATGTGGACTGTCTGGCAGGGAGCTGGGTGGGAACATAAACGTGGAGCGTCTGTGGGCCCCCGAGGACCGAGTTGGGAATCACTGCTCTACTCAGAATATTCATCTTAGGGTTTCTGTCTCAGCTGGAATTATTACTGAAGTGTTTTTCCCCTGAGGGATAAACCCGTAACTCCAATACTGAAGCCTGAAACGCGGTGTGTTTCACATTATTAACCGCAGGATCAGTAGCTTTAACAGGAGTTACTTTAATAACTGTGCATTCTTTGACTTGGTTAACAATCATAATCGTGAAAAACACAAAGGGGCACAGCAGGGGGGGGGGGCATTTGGAGGAATATGTGAATTAAACATTCAAGGGGGAATGCAGGGCTGAATCGACCAGGGGGCTGAGGGCAATGTCTCCATCTGGGGCGGTATGGCGAACAAAAGAGAACCAGTGGATGGCTTTGAACCAAGGACAAGAGCACAGCATTTATAATTATGATTTATGCAGGGATTTTGCCTGTGGTATTCAGAAGAAGCACTCAGGTTCACTTAGACAGCGATTGCACAGGTCAAAACGAGGTTTTCTCTGTTAAATGTTTTGACGCAGGAGATAAAGATGCCAAACAAAGACCAAGCTCTGTGAATCCACTATCTTTGATCGCTGTGGAAAAAATGTATTCCTTGTCTCCACCAACTCTCTATAGCTTTCTTTTATATTGCGACTTTATATGGATATGGTAAAAATTATATGCTTATTTTCTTTGTGCATTCCACAGATATGATGTCATGGATTGTGTATTTGACATAGAGAGAATTAGTGGCTATATGCTTCGTTATACGTCGTTTCTCACCCCCGGTCTGAAGTGTGTCCTAAACTTCTGCGTCCGTCTCCTCCCAAGTGACCACGGACCCCCCTGCCGACATCCTGGTGAGTCGTGTGGGGGAGCTGGAGGACCAGCTCAGTGTACGTTGGGGTACACCACCCGCCCTCAAAGACTTCCTCTTTCAAGCCAAGTACCAGATCCGCTACCGGCTAGAGGACAGCTCCGACTGGAAGGTACGGCTCCAGACTCGGCACGGGAGCTGTAAATAAGGCTCAAGACTCGGATTCGCAATGATGGGTGCAAGTCGGGCGACTATATGAAATAAAAAGAAGTGAAAAGGATTATGACATTCCTCAGTTGATTAGAAAACTAAGTCTCCACTTCTGTAACCCATAAGCTGTCTGCTGCAATTAAGAAAACTAATTAAAGAAATAAAAATCTCCTCAACACGGCTTTTCTTTTTAATATCATGGAGTGAATTACGACCCCTTAAAGTGGGTTTCGGAGCAGTAATGTTTTGTTCTCGCAATAAAGTCAATAAGTCTTTTCTTGTCTGAGACAGTCCAGGGCAAGATGGGCTGCTGAATGTGCAAAGTGAAATGTGGCTTTGATTGCAAGCTTATGTGTGCACGCTTATGAATTGAGTGTTTAGTGGGACAGAGCGTATATGTTGGTGTGAACAATTAATGGCGAGTGCTTCTGGTTGCGGCGATCCATAGCACACTGTCAGTGTTTTGTCTTCTGCCAGGTCGTGGATGACGTTGGGAATCAGACGTCCTGCAGGCTGGCGGGTCTGAGGGCTGGCACGGTTTACTTTGTCCAGGTACGATGCAACCCCGTGGGCATCTATGGCTCTAGGAAAGCTGGCATTTGGAGCGAGTGGAGCAACCCAACGGCAGCCTCTACACCCAACAGCGGTGAGTGGAACAGGCCAATCGCGGTAGAGGTTACATTGTGACATTAGGTCATTGTTTCCCAATCCGATCCTCAGGGACCCACAGACAGTTAACATTTTTGCATTACATTGTGATGAATAATAATTTTAATAATAGGAATAATTTGTGGGAGGGAGCAAAAACATGGACTATCTGTGAGTTCCTAAGGATGGGACTCATCGGGTCAAATATGTTGTGATGTTCTGGAAGTTGCTGGGGAGTTGGCTAGCAAGGGCAGTCACCCCGAACTTGAGTTTCTCCTAGTCGTGCTTTCAGTCTTTGATGTGGTCTTGGCTGACTTTGAGCACGTTTAATGGGAATTAGGTCATGGTAAAATTAGCAGTACTTTTTCCAGAGTCAACCGGCGATTCTCGGCGCCTAAGAAAAGTGAACTCCTATTGTCAGGAAGGCGCGTGGCGTGAAACGACAGGGCAGTCCACGGTCGATAGCGCAACCGCTAGCTATAGAGCATCCTGGTGGATGTGGAGGGCATTGGGAACAGCTGTGTCTAAGTCGCAATGGAAAATCAACCAGTCTGCTATCGTAGCCATGCTGTCTGGATTATTTCATTTGGCCTTAATGCCAGCTCGTTATCCGAGAAACTCGGCACGATGACGTCCACAGACTACATGAAAACACAAGGTCAGTGTGGTGCTGCTGATGAGCCAGACGTTAGTGCACTTTGAATGGTTTATTTCATGTTTATAGGTAGAGTTTATCCGACAAAACAATCTTTCTGAGGTCACCTGTAACTACTTTTGCATAATATCTAACCATACGAGTCATAGCTGAATCAAAGAAAATTGAATATTTTTTTGTTTTTCAGTATCCAACACAAACTTAACTTAGCATAGTTTATGGATTTAAATAATTGTAAACAAAACAACAATGGAGCCACAAGTGATTTTGTTTCAAATAAAAATGTCTCCTAAGTATAACATTGTCATTTTCCATTTAAAATAATGAACTGCTATCATGGACAGTAGAGTAGATTGTGCTACCCTTATTTGCTACAAGGGTTTGTTCAGTCAGAAGTGGTGCATGGATTTAGATTTGGAAGTTTGCATGCTGTGGATTTCATTTATTCTTGTTTAAGTAAATGGATAAAATGCCAATGACAGTCAGTGAGACTTTCTTCATGCTGCATTGTTTACGGCCGCCCTACTGACGAGAAATGCCTCACTTCATCAGATATCGCCACACAACCATGCAGTGACACATCTGGCGCCTCTTCTAGGGAACAGGGTGGGAAAATGTAAAGGGCGGTCCACTTTGGGCTGTGTTTGAGCACAGAGGGACCCCCGCACATCTCGCAGCACAGGTGGTCATGCAGTAATGAAACATGGGCATTAAATTGTGCCGTTCATTTATAGCGAGGCTTCCGTCCTGCAGGTTTTTTTTACGCAAATAGATTCCTCATGTGCCTCTTGAGTGACAGCTAAATAGTTATCTGTGTTCTTCAAGACAGGGCCAAATGTTATGACAGACATTGGAAGTACATTTTAAATGCTGTCCAAGCTGCACCATGCTGTACGTAGGAAATACAAACCGCATGTGACCCTGGCGAAACAAGAAAACAAAACGTGATTGGAATCTTACAGGAACAGATTCAAAGAATTTAAGAAGACATGGCAGAAGGCCGTGGGGGGGCTTGATTGGCTTTTTTTCCCCCTCCAAATCTTCAAAGATAGATATGGTTAAATGCAGCCAGCCAACTACATTCAGGTTCAGAATATCACTAGAGGACATGAAAATTAAGTAGAAACAGATCTGAAGACATAACACCAGATAATGGGTTACATGCTATTTACTTCCAAAGAAGAGGAAATGTCTGTCATGAGCTTTAGCTCAGCCAGCGTTAATTTATGTTATATAAATTATTATATATTTTGACTCAGTTTTAAATGCTGCTCTTATTGAATGTTCTTAAGACAGCGAAGCCGTACAGACCATCAGAACTGTTAAATTCTGTCTTCTGATCATTGCTGTTCAGGTGGAAAGTTCAGGTCCAGAAAGTGCAAATCCAGACCAAGGTTTTGTTTCAACCAAACAGTTGAGTTGACTCTGACTCTTTATACTCAACTGGTTGGTTGAAACAAAACTTTGGTCTGGATTTTCACTTTCTAGACCTGAACTTTCCGTCTCTGGCTCGCTGATATCCCCCGTTGCCTTGGCAGAGCGGTTGCTGAGTGGGTCATGTGACCCCAAGTCCGGGGAGCAGAATTCCACGCTGCGGCGGGAGCTGAAGCAGTTCTTCGGCTGGGTGCGCAAGCACGCCTACGGCTGCAGCGGCATGAGCATCAAGCTGTACGACCAGTGGCGCGTGTGGCTACAGAAGTCCCACAAAACACGCAACCAGGTAGGTAAGGATACCCCGCTCTTTGTCTCCATCTCTGTTGCACAGTCATTATTTGCACAACCCCAAAATTAGTAGGATTATACATTTTATTCACATCCTAAGTCCCCCCCGAATTCCATATAAAGCACGCACCGCCTCTAGAGGGCAGACCACCCTTCCAAGAACTGCTTTTGTTTGCCTTGGCATGAGACAGTCATGTTCAGGTAATTAAGTGGTTTTGCCTTTATTCCGCTGGAACACAGAGAAAGTTTACTTATGCATTTTTGAGTCATGCACTCTCGTTTTATTGCATTTTTTAATGGCGCAGAGATTTGCGATCTTCTGTCAATTACCACAACAAAGAGAAAGATGCATATAAATGTAATTAACGAGGAGTTTAATGTATTCCTTTTGCGTTTGGCTGCTCTCTGTGACGCTGACTTCTCGTTTCATGTTATAACACAGCCCAAATGGCAGCCAGAAGGACTGAACCATTTCTGCAGATCACTGCTAACCCACATCCGCCGCTCACCCCATGAACCAAATCAGCGGTTATTGTGCTACTTGGGGAGTGGACTGTTAGTCAAAATACCATCACATATTTAGTTAGGTGGGATTCTGTCAGCTTACATACAATGAGTTTAATAATCCTGCTTTGGTTTCTTCCAAATAGGACACACATCTACTATATATATGAAAAATCCAGAGGGAAAATGACCTTTTAAAGACTACTTGGCAAAGCAAAATAACTTAAATAAATGTGTTTCCTTCTTGCAGATTCTACAAGGCGATAAATCATAGCATTCTCACAACAAAAGCAAAATGTGTATTTTTTAAAATGCAAAATAGAATAGAATACAAGACATTCAGTATTCTGACGTGCACCAGGGCCATGCTCCTGCAGGAATACATGGGGGAAACTTCCAGGTAAAAAAAAAAAAAAAAAAACTATGGAAATTTCCTGCACTTCATGGTGCTGTTTACCAAGGACTTTTCAAACAGACTGGGATTTGTGACCAGAAAGTTGCCTTCCGGCAGATCCGTACGACTGCCTTGGAAGGATTCTCACCAAAACCTGCATTTTTTCCCCCAAGTGGATTTCTTTGATTAAAAAATATGTATCTTCATCCAGGAGCACTGAAAGAACCACCAGTCTGAATGTAGCATCAGTAAGTTATTAGCAACACAACGCACGGAGACCAGTAAGCATGTGGCAGCATCCTGTGGCCACCACCTCAGAAATAAGGAAATTGGGGACCATCGTCACATCATTCAGGTGCCTTCGTATCACAGTATCATACCCCAACCCCCATCCAATAAAAAAAAAATCACAGAAGGATCAGGTGCACCGAAGAAAATTGCCAACCTGCCCAAGTTGTTTTCCACCAGCAGGAGGAGAATAACCAATGGCCAACAGCACTTTGTTCAGCACAAGGACTTTCGCGTGTGTAACTTTAAGGATTCCATTTGCCAGCCGACTCTTGTTTGTTGTTGTCTAAACGAAACCCAGCACTGTGGGCAGGTCTCCACACCATGATGCAGGCAGCTGGTAGCTTCATGAATCGTGGGTCCTTGGTCACATGGAAGCTTTGACCTGACCTAAGGATGTGGAGGCACTTGAAGGTGCTTAGTAGGTGGAATTCACATCATTCTGTTGAACTGTGTGAACTGCGCGTGTGACTGTATGACTGTAGACACCTTTGTTGCTTTTATTTTTGTATTGAACTGTATCAGCATATTTAAATACATTTATATCTCTAAGTTATATGTAGGTAGCAATAACAACAATTACGATAATTACACAAAATAATTGTTCATAAAACAATAAAAAATGTTTTTAAAAACTGTTTTTG
>JAODLC010000036.1:4999733-5032212 GCA_026781145.1 Hippopotamyrus pictus | reverse complement strand
TGTGTGTGTGTGTGTGTGTGTGTGTGTGTGTGTGTGTGGGGGGGGGTGGGGGACTTGGAGTCTATCCCAGGCAGCGTTGGACACAGAGCAGGGGACATGTGCGTGCGCACACACACACACACACAAACCCAGACTAACCGCAATACCTGGAGGACACCCACAAAACACATCTTGCACACGTAGGCTGAGGCAATCGACCCTGGAGGTGTGATACGTCAGCACCCCCACCCCCACACCTCCGTGCCACTGTGCTACAGTGTTTCTGTGTGACCAATAAACAGGCAGTGGGGTGTGAGACATCCACTTAATCAATTCTCTTCCATCGGGACCGTCTCATTGGACGCTTCAGGTTACACCCTAACACTAACTCAACACCGTCTCCTTCTTCCCAGGGGGTATCTGATCGCTGCTCCCTCTGTGTTCCGGGCGGGTGTGGAGGAAGCTCTGAGCGTTACCATCTTCAACGCCGTGGCTGACACGCGCGTGCAGGTGCAGTTGTCCGTGAAAGGCGAGGCTGTGGCACACAGTCGTGGAACCGTGCGCGGTGAGTCCAGTTCTGACCGGAAAACTGGATCCGTCCATCTCACCTCCCATCTCTATGGTGGAATTCCAGTCTTGGCTCTGCTCCCTTTGATTAAAACCAGGTTAAGCTCAAGGGTTTGGCCCGATAATACTGGCTATATTAAGGTGTACTGCAAATGCTGGTATGCCTATCTTGGCTCTCGTGTATCTCTGTTTGACTTTAGCAGTGGTAGTTAAAGCTTGTTCTGCCTCAGTATGGCATTGAACAACCATAGATGGCCATTAATCATCCAGTAACTTTGAAGAATGATGCATATTTTACTTTCTCACTTTAATCTAGTCTTTAATATACTGCCTTTTTAAGGTTACAAAGGGAATCAGCTTTTCCAAATTCCAATCATATCTTGTACCTGAGCAATCTGAAGATTCTGGAAATGATCTGCTCCTACACTATGCATGAGACATAGTGACCTGAAAGGACTGGGTATATAATTTATTGTATTTCAGTTAATCTACTTTTGTATATTTTTCTTTAGACAAAGGCACAATCAAATTGAAGGTGAGTTTTATATTTCCCATATTGTGTGATGTTCCTTTCAAATATAGTAAAGACTAGTTTGTGAATCACTTATATGACAGTGAAAGATAACATATTCAAAATAATAATTTTTGACGTCACATATTTTCATTATGACATAGCAGAAATGCGACTAAGCATTTGAATCATAATATAAATGGGTTCTTCTATGTTGTTGTGGCACAACAGAAGTGACAAGACTTCATTCAAGCAAGCAAGCGGCTTTAAATAGTCACAATACATTGATGCAAAGATATATTTTCCCATTCCTTTAAAACCTGTCTCAGATTAGTGCAATTTGTAGGACAGTGATTCCCCTGCCAGTCCTCAGGACTCCCATACTGTCTATCTTTTTGCTCCTTCCCAGTCCTGGTGGGAGCCAAAACGTGGGCTGTCTTTGAGTCCCTGTGGACCAGGTTGGGAATCACTGATGTTGGACAGTGTGTAGTGAAACAGTAGGGTGATACTGCTTGGCTTCACTCTGCCTTGATCAGGTGCCCCCCGGGCTGCGTGGACAGGCCCACCTGAAGGTGTGGGGCAATCGGCAGCTGACAGAGGAGGGCTATGTCTTTCAGAATTACACCACCGTGACGGTGGACAGCAAAGGCACAGCCGTCTTCATCCAGACGGACAAGCCGGTGTACAGACCCCGGCAGAAAGGTCTCAGCCTTTTCTGGACATTTCACAACTTCACTAGAACATTTCACCAAGCTTCAGCTTTTTTTTCACCGGCGGACAACAAAGCATTACAAATTTTCAAGGCCTTATGGGTAACTCTGTCTTTTTCTCTTTCTCCCCAGTGCTTATTAATGTGTATTCAGTCATGCCAGACCTGAGGCCAGCGAATGACAAGGTAATACACATTCTGCCTCTTAAGTCCTGATGCAGAGTGACTGGGGCGGGAGTATGGTTGTTTGTCTGGGGATTTAAAATATTACCGCTGTAGGAGTGTGTACCGACTCGTAGACTAAACAAGCATTAATGCACTATGTCGCTATGGGTGAGTTATCACTTGTAGGTGCTGTGAAGCTCTTTGTGAAGCAGGGTGTCACGCCAATTATGCCAGATAGTTTATTTGCAAGAAGCACAACCTCATCTTGTATGGGTTGGGGGGTCGGGGAGGCGATGGGCAGGGTGTGAGTTTAATTAATCTCGTGCAAGAAAACCAGAGGCTCCGTTCTGCTGGGCTTCTGCGGAGAGCTCTAAGCACCCTGTGTGACTGCAGGGAGTGGAGATGGTCCAGGAGACAGTGTGCTTATTGATGGGGGGGTCATAAAGACTCCCCGCTGGCTCAGTGCTGCGCCGCCGTTCACAGACGGCCCATTGTGGGACAGCAGCCGGCTCGGGTCTGTGGCGCCTCTCTGTGTTTCTGATGTTTGCCACCTTTTTTGGGCTCCCCTCTCCTCTGCCCTGTCACCCCCTCCCCTCTCTCACAGATGGACGCTTACGTTGTGGTGAGTGGAGGTCACGGGGACCACCCTGGATGACGGGGGGGGGGAGGTTTGGCTGGAGATTATGCGGCCGGTCGCTTCAGTACCAGGATACACGCCATCCACCAGGAAATGAAGGGATCGCCCTGTGACGGCCGTCCTCTCCCGCTGCATACACTCTCCTGGCTTCAGTTTGCTCTTAAAGCAGCGTTTCCCAATCCGGTCCACAGGGACCCACAGTCAGTCCATGTTTTTGCTCCCTCTGAGCTCCATGCCAGATAGTCCACATTTTTGCTCCCTCCCAGCTCCCAATCCAGTCCTCGAGGACTGGATTGGGAAACACTGTCTGAAACTGTTGACTCATACCAGTGTAGCAGTTCACACACAGAATCGAGAAAGCCCGGGAAAACCGTGTAAATTGCTTAAATAGCTTCTCAGAAATGTATATTAGTGTGAGGCCCACAGCCTTGCCCCCATTGTTCCAAGTAGGAAAGCTTCTGCTTAAGTGCACCTAATTGTTTGACTGACTGCTGTGACGATGTTAGTTTCCCTCCTTCTGTCTGTATGAGGTCAGAAGTAGGTCATAGGTCAGCAACTGAAAGTGCACATCGTGTGGTTAAAAGCAGATCACATGGTCAGCCTGTTACATCAAGGATGTAATTTACCTGGAAAGGTGGCAGAAAGGGGATTTATCGGTTTTGAAACTTAAGACTTAACATTTACAATTCGTGTTGTTTTTAGGACCCGCGAGGATCCCGGATGATTCAGTGGACAGACCCCAAACCTTTGTGTTGTGGTAATAAAAATTACTAGAATATTCTGAGTTAAAGATTTTAAATTAACTTGTTCATTCTTGCTTTTATCTAAAGACAGTTGAATGCATTATTGTCGTGCAGCTTAATAAGCTCAACCTAACATTAATTCATCTTAACATTCGTTAAAGCAATTCGCGCTCAGTGCTCTGCTTGGAGGTTGAGCAGCAAGGCGTTCATCGTTTGGTAACAGCGTGTTAATTTGGGCCTCACAGACTTCCCGCTTCTAAAAGACTCGAGCCCGCTCTGTCCCTCCAGGAATCGTGAACGTGAGTTTCCCCCTGTCGGACCAGCCGGTGTTCGGCGAGTGGCTCATCTTCGTGGAGATGCAGGGACACACTTACAACAAGTCCTTTGAGGTGCAGAAGTATGGTGAGCCCATGACTTGGTCCTGTGGCAAACTAAGTGAACAGTACACTGCACATGAAATCCCGCCTCCCAACCATGTGTTAGAAAAACAAACAACTGGACAAACCAGAACTTTTTTTTTAAGCTTATGTGAAGCATCAGGTGTGATGGCATGGGAGACAGTTTGGGGGGGGGGTGGAGAGAACACAACTTAATGATTTAAATTCAAAGGTGTGTTTATTGGGAAGATGAATGTCTCCCTCGCTTTCTGCACCCTTGATTGGGTGTATCACAGACACAGGTTCGAAGTCACGTGGGAAGTTCTGAGAGAACTGTAAATGGATCGAGAAAAAAAATAATTACAGGAGAACGTTGACCCGAAATGCACGGTTGACTGTGTAGTCATGCCAGCATTATGCATGACTCTTTTTCACAGTGATGCCCAAGTTCGAGTTGATTATCGATCCGCCCCGATACATCCGTGACCTGAACGCATGTGAGCAGGCGACAGTGCACGCCAGGTCAGTTACGTCTCTGTCCCGTGAATGACGTTTAACGTTGGTTGTCCTGTGTTGCCCGAGTTCCCCTTATTACATACAGGGTATGTTTGCTTATGAACTCTGAACAGGCTAATGAGTATCATAAATTATTTTAAATGTTAGCACTGGGATGTATATCTGTTTGTCTTCTGCTCTTGCTCAGGTACACATTTGGGAGACCAGTAGTGGGCAAGCTGACGGTGAACATGACGGTGAACGGAGTGGGATATTACCGTCATGAACTGGGCCATCCAGTGGTGAAGACCATGGACGTGAGCTGAAGAAACATCTACCCTGTTCCCATGTATTGAAAGTTTATTTGACTTTGAGGCGCTAATAGATTTATAGATCGGCCCATTTGCTCCCTCTCTCCCGTTCACTGCACATAGATCAAAGGATCTGTGACCTTTGACCTCTGCGTACGGGAAATGATGCCCGTCGACGTGGCTGACCACTTCCGGGGCACGGTCAACATATGGGCGTCAGTGAATAGTGTGGATGGGGGACGGCAGACCATGTTCCATGACTCGACACCTGTCCATAAGCAGCTGATCGACATAAAGTACTCCAAGGACACACGCAAGCAGTTCAAACCTGGTCTACCCTACAAAGGCAAGGTAGAAGAACTTTAACTCTTTGTAGCATTTGTAGCCTCATTTGTGTGCTACAGAGGATCGTTCTGATGAAACAGAGCTTGCTAATTGTGCGATTTGGGAATGAAAAGTAAGGATAAAGCCTGAGATTTTTACAGCTCGGTGTGTAAGACTGTGGTGATGTCACTTGTTCCCTTTTTCTATTGGTCTTCCCTTTCCACTCGTCCCGGGTCCCCTTGTGACCCAGGTGGAGGTGACCTACCCAGATGGGAGCCCGGCGGATGGGGTAAAGGTGAGAGTAAAGGCTGAGCTGACGCCCAAGGACAACGTGTACACCAGCGAGCTGACGTCCAGATCGGGCCAGGTCGTTTTCGAGATTCCCTCAATCCCTACGGCTGCTCAGTATGTCTGGTTGGAGGTCAGTGGGTGTCAGGGTGCGGTGGGGGATTTGAAGGACATTGTCAATGTGTGTGTTAGGATGGAGTAGAAAGGTGGGATTATCAACTAAGTCACCAGAATTTGTCTAAATAATTTAGCATTATAGAATTCTCCAAAGAGGCTTCTTACTCCCCTGAACATTCTACCATCCCAGGCTGCTCTTTACCTATTAATATCTCTAACACTTCATTCTATTTACCTCGGACATTGGAGCTGGGAATGACGTCACAGTAACTGCGTTCCAGTACATGAAGTTGCTAAGCCATTTAGCGATACTAGTTCAAGCCAGGCTCATTGTTAGCAGTTGATAACAATGCATCACGGGGTATTTCGTGCATACGAACACATGTATCAACATGTCCACTGATAGCGGTTAGATTGAACTTAATGAGACACAAATAAAATTAAATAGTTAAATAGTATATAGGCAGCCATCTTGAATTCTGAGGTCGGGGTTGCTGAGGTTCCTCCGATTTTAGGGGCCGTTCCAGTTGAAATTTCCAACTAGGAACTTAGAAGTTCACATGGAACACACCAAAAAGCTTAGTGGGGAACTGAGTATTGTCAATTACAGAGTTGAGGGGTGAACTTTCCTTTTTAATGTGAAGCTCACAGTATAACATGGTTTGAGTTGTAATAGTTGACGTCGAGGCCAGTTCCCTCCTGAGGATCTACATAATACAGCTTCCTGTGGATCCATGAGACAGATGGAGATATGATGAAGATCACTGATGCTGGTTAGTGTCACAGCTATTTGATTGTTGAGACGACTGTTCCTTTCCGCTACAGACCAAGGTCACGGCGATTGACGGCAAGCCAGCTGGAGACCAGTACCTTCCTAATTACTTGTCAATCAGTAGTTGGTATTCACCCAGCAAGTGTCACATCCAGCTACATAGTCCCAGTAGACCTCTGCAGGTATGTTCTCCTGGTTCTTAAACTACTACCATTATATTCCTGCTCTATCTTATACCTTGCAAAAACCGTTATTTTTAAATATAAATTTAGTGGAAGAATAATTGGGCAAACAATATAACTCATACAACTTACTAAGTCTTTTAGTTAATATGTGTCTTGATATGCAGTTTGCTTTAGGTCTTATTTGTATGTTTTTTGCATTTAGGTTGGTCAGGAGGCTGAGATTGCTCTGAAATCTACCTGCCCCTGTAACTTCACACTGCACTATGAGATAGCTTCACGCGGAAACATTGTACAGTCTGGTAAACAGCTGGCGAATGTCACCAATCATCGTGCCAAGAGAGCAACCGTCACCTTTGACAAAAATATCCACACCACGTTGCCCCCTAGTGGCTCTGGTCAGTATTGGAGAAGCCGGAATGAATTATGGTTAACGTCGTTAGCTAGCTGGTAGTTGTTTTGCCATAAATTAACAATGAGCTAAAAAGACTAAGCTGAGTTTTTAAAGTCAGTGGCATACAAACGTATCAGTAGAGCGTATGGCATCACTGCTTTTGTATTGTATAGACATGATGTTTTGCCTCTAGATGTCAGAATTTACTGGCATTTTTTCAACAGTAATATGTGTCTGTTTTATCGTACTTTATTTCACGTTTTATGTCTCCGTCTCGCCCACTTTTCTGGTCCTCTGGGTCTTTTCCAGCCTCAGCAGCCTCTTCGGCACACAGTGAGGCAGACATCTGCGTTTCCTCTCTGTCCTTCGCTGTCACTCCCAGTATGACTCCGCTCAGTCGCTTACTGGTGTACTACGTGCGGGAGAACGGGGAGGGAGTAACCGACAGCCTGCAGATTCCCGTGCAGCCCAGCTTCGAGAATCAGGTTGAATCATTTCTACTGCAATTTTAATTTTAAAGAACGTTTGTATGTTTCAGGCTGTCATGGTAGCTCAGTGGGTTGCGCTGTGACCTCGTACCTTAAGGGTGGGTGGTTCAAATCCCACCTTTGCTCTCTGTATGGAGGGTGCATGTTCTCCCTGTGATGCACACTTTTCCTCCAGATCCTCCGATTTCCTCACTCGGTCCAGAAACATGCAGTTAGGCAACGGGTCTTTCTTAATTGCCCGTAGTGTGTGACTGTGTGCCCCGCGATGGACTGGCATCCGGCCCAGATAAAACCCCAGCCGTGTACCCTGTGCTTCCTGGGACAGGGTCCAACCCCCCCTGTGCCCCTGACCAAGTGATTTGAAGAAGGATGGATGGTTCTATGTTACCTTACTCAGCTCCGTACTGATTATGTGGAAAGGAAGATGCACGGAGTAATTAAAGAAAACATGCATTTCATTTATTTTTCAGACACTTTTATCCAGAGCAATGTACATTTTTTTCTAGAGCAGGCATGGTTAGACAGTCTTTGGTGCAATTAGGGCTTAAGGTCTCTGTTTAGGGTCTAATGGTAAAATCACTGTATCAACGTCAGGATTTGACCCATTGACCTTCCAATTACAGCAGCACAGCATCCCGACCTGATGGGGGCAGCGTTTGGCTCAAAAAGTAGTTTGACAAGGAAGAGCTTCCTCACCCAGATGTTCCTTTTTATAGCTGTGAATCTGAATTCCAATCAAACGAGCTTAACTTTCCATGTCGTCTTTGATTGTATTTCAAACCACACACCGGTATTTCATGTTTATTTATGTGTATGGGAATATGGGGCTGCAGGTAGCAGTTAAAATGTGGACACATAGCAAAGAAAATTCTGGATTGAAGTACCAGAAGGAGTCCCAGTCTTGTACCTGGCAAAGCCGTAGTAATGTGAGCTGAAATGTCTGCCTTCGTGCAGGTGTCTGTCTCTCTCTCTACCAACGAGTCGATGCCAGGTGACCCTGTCAGTCTGCGGGTCAAAGGTGAGAAGGGATCCTGTGTCTGCCTGGCCGCCGTGGACAAGAGTCTCTATTTCGTCAAACCTGGCTTCCAGCTCAGCATAGACAAGGTAGGTCCTTCAGAAGGCCTCACTGAAACCATATCTCTGTTCGGGGCAATTCACGAAAGCGGTGGATCTCAGTGGTCATCTAGGCTCAGTGATGTATCTTCTCAGTGCATGACCTGCTCTTTTTAGGTGTTCAGGGAGCTTGTTGAGTTTGACGTGTCTGATGCCTTTGGAGCACCCAAGGACGACGGACACTTTTGGTGGCCGGGACTGTCATCGCGTCGAAAGAGGCGCTCGTCAGTGTTCCCCTGGCACTGGGACATCACCAAAGATGCCCGCTTTGCCTTCACGGTGAGTCTGTTCTTGCAGCCCATCCATTATTTAGCCGCCGCTTAGCCAGATGGACTGTGTGTCATCTCTGTTACTTCTGATGTCAAACTTGTTTAAATTCCAACAGCGACTCATCATCACATATAATCCTCCTTTCAAAGCCAATGTTCTGATGAGCAAAATAGCCCATCAGCAATAGCCATTGTCATTCTCTTCGTGTGACAAACTTCCATTTGCCTCCCAGGCTCTTTCACCAAAGACTGTGTTACTCACAAAAAAAACAGATCTTGGACAGAATATCAGTAATCTTGGACAAATTCTTTTTTTAACCTAGGATTATAAAAGACAAATAGATTTGTATTTAATTTAAATATGAATTTACAAATCTGATAAACACATAATTTTTTTAAAATTTCTAGTAAACATTCTTAAAGTCACTCTTGCTAGCAGTTTTGAGGACTAACCACGACTTTGCCAAGTTTCTAAAGGAACATGTGAAGTTGATGCAATTTTTCATCATTTCGCTCCTGTCTTACGTGAGTGGGTGGGATGTAAGCATTAGTACCTGGGTGTAAGTCTCTTGTGTGGGTACTTAGCTTTTGAAATTAGCCGTGCGTCATATCATGTCATCATGGATGTCGACCCCTGCTTCCGTAGAATTGTAGTACGGAATAATCTGCGGCTTTTTTAACCATATTTGTGCTTAAGGTTTGTAACAAAGACATCCTTTTTTCTGTTGAGGTGCAGCATAATTGTAGCACTTTTGAAGAAAGCTCATCTATTTGTCTGCATTAATAGCTCGCCTAACTGCTGCATTTATCCCATCTAAATTTATGTACATTAATACAGCTGCAGGTGTTTTGAGGTAATTAACGTTATAACAGCACAGTCCATTCTGGGATTTGAACCTGCACTTCTGATAGCGTAAGTACTTCATTCTGCGCATCATACATCATTCACTCAGAACCACCTAAAGTTCCTTGTTCTTCTCAGGTGCTCGGCACGGTGGTGATTCTGTACAGAGCAGCATACTCCCTCGAATAACTAGACGCGGCTAAATCACGTACCTAAATTTCGATGCCACATTTTGGCCGAGGATTTGTCGCATGCTGGCAGATGGAAAGCTTCCTTTTAATGGATTGTGGTGTTCAACCTCTTCGTCTCGATGGGGACTGGACATGAGGTTGTGGATCCTCACTTGTTCCTTGGTGTCCTCTGTAATTACAGTCAGCTCGTCTCTTTCACGGTCAGCATGTGTGCCCACGGTTTTCAAAATGAATCAATGCAGAGAAAATATGGAACTATTTCAGTGACATCACTGCTGGGAAAGTTTCTCTTCCGATCTCTGCATTTCATAAATTGGCTTCTCTTTTTGATTTGTACAATGAGCTGATAGCATTAGCTATTAGCTATTTGCCTTGTGCACTGAACTAATAGCTAATGCTATATGCCGGTTTCTTTGTTGATTTCCTTAAGTTCCATTTTGATTACATAGGGATTTGACAGGCTGCAGTCTTTTTATAGTAACGTGAAAGATTCTGTGTTCGGATCTTTTGTCTTACATGTTCTGGAGGATGATTGTGCTGTGCTGCTGTTTTCGTTTGATGCCCATGAACCATCATTCCAATTTCTTGACAAGCAATCCTGATCGTTATGATCATTCACATCTGAAAGGTCTTCTATCCCTGCAGACTCCATCATCTGGGATAACTGTTGACCATCGCTCTTAAGTTCATGTGTCTGTTAGCCATATGTGTGGCAGTGAGGAAGATTGCTCTTTTGTACATTTAGCTATTTGTCAAATACAAATAAATTCAGTAACAACGAAGACACGCGAGACGCACATGGATTTTTGAAAATATCTGCACACATGAAAGGCGCCCGTTCGAAAGGAGCCTCGACATCGTCTCGTGCATGCCGACATTCCAGACTCTCCACCGGAGTCCACGATCCCAGCTGAGCAGAAGGTGCGAGATCCTGCTGGGAAGCAGAGAAATTAACAAATAATGCTGCCAAAGAAAGTGGAAACCGGGCCAAGATGTAACCTTAACCAAAAATCACATTCTGACGGGCAACTATCAACCATCTCTCTGTTAATATGATGTCACATTTGTACAGATTCCCTCCAGGTGCTTCAGATTCCTCCTCCTTATTCACAATGTGTAATTATGTATGTAAATATGTTTATGTGCCTTGTGATGGACATTTAGGACTTTAGTGGTGCTCCTCAGCCTTTTGCCCTGATGCTGCTTGGAATAGGCTGCAGCCCCCCCCCCCCTTGACCCTGTACTGAAAGATGGATGGATGGATGGATGGATGGATGGATGGATTTTTTATTATTATAAATAATCATGATATTGGATTGCCTTTTTTTTTTCTTCCAAGGTTTAAGTAATGTAAAGTAAACCAGGGCGCCTTCTTTTACGATGACAGAGATTTCTCTCCTGACCCCCGCGCACAGGAAGCCGGCCTGGTAGTGATGACTGACTCGGTGAGCCTAACCCACCGGCAGAGTGAGGGCATGTACACCGATGAGCCCGTGCCGGCCTTCCAGCCCCATACGGCCACGCTGGTGGCCTCGCTGCCCCCCCGCGCCGTGCCCAGGTTCCCCGCCGCCGTCTGCTGGCCCCCACACGCGTCCAGCACGCTTCCCTCAGTCCCGCAGTTAAATCAAAGCTGGCGTGTTGAACTTAAACAAGCACTCCATCCCTATAACAATATTTGGTTCGGTAACTATGTAAACAGAATACTCCAGAAATTGCACTATAATTTATATCTTTCTGTCCTCTAGCCCAAAATAACAAGACGACAGATTGATTAACCACCCTATCAGTTTAATGTGACATTTGTCATTTTCTACAATAAGTTATAACACTGAATTATCGTTTAGCTTAGACCAATATGCATAATACATCTGTGTATTTTTTCCTCGGATGTGATCATTTCAGTTACTCCGGGGCAGTTAGGGGAGAACGTGCCCCTCGACTCCCACCAGCACTGATGTTTCTATGCAGAGGGGATCACATGCTGACTAGCAGCTACGTAGCTGACAGATCAGCAGACAGCATCTGTGCAGCAGCCAGAATATCCTCTCTGGTCTAGGTCTTCATCTCTGGTCTAGGTCTTCATTCTCTCACTATAATAATCATTAGACCCAATCAGCGAATCATACAGCTTGTATTCTAAATAGTATCCCGTACAGGTACATATCCCCCCCCTATACCTATACCCCTCCCCGGTTTGTTATGCTTCCGCCTTTGTATTAAACTACTACCATGTTGCAATTTGGTGCTTCTCAGCTTGTGTCAGACTGTTTTTTTCTTGTCTGCAGGGCGGAGAAACGCAGGCGCACGTTTTTCCCAGAGACGTGGGTGTGGAGCTGTCTCAGCATCAGGTGTCTCATTCTTCCATGTCGTCCCAGAGCAAAGCCTCGAACGCCCGTTAACTGACTTCATTGGTGTATCGGAAATAATAACACCAAAGAACAAATATCTACGTCACTGCGACACGTTCGGAAACACTGAAGTTCATTACAGGACAATGTACTCGATTTCTACACAATCACTCATCATATACAACTCACTCACTCAATCACTCATTATATATAATTCTCTGACTCAATCACTCATTATACGTCCGACAGAGATTCTCCCGAAAATGTATCGCACGGACTGAGTACATTTCGGAGGTTTGCTCTTCAGTTTGCACCGTTAGTATTTTTATACTTTTAGTGGCATTCTGAAAATGCACGTTTGTTTTGTTTGCTCGGGCCAGTTCGTTTTGAAGATGGTGCTGTATACAAACGTTTACTGCCATCCCACCCCATGGCATCTACCCAGAAGCCTAAGTGCTCTCATGTGTGAGAATAAAAACATTATTACTGGTTGTTTGCTGCGGTCCCTGCAGAGCAGCCGTGGGCTCGAGGTGGGGGGCGGATAGTGGAGGTCAATGTCTAGGGGGGGGGCAGCTACAGCAGATTGTGCGGGTAAACCAGATCTGGAAGAGGAGCAAAAACTCTGAGGAGGTTGAAAGAGAGACAAGGAGAGGAAATGGGAGGATGAGGGAAGGGACTGACTTTTTAAAAGGGGACAAAGACATTTTAAGGGCGAAGAAGGAGTGGCCTTTATGAGATTTGAGGCTGAGAATGAACGACACAAAAACAGATGAGTGAAAATATGTGCCAACACCAGCTCCTTTGGTTAGATATCTATTTAAAATTAATTTAGCTAAAATGACACACAAGGGTATTTCTGGTAACAATTAATTGAAGTAATTTATTACGCCAAAACCCGGAACTTTTATATTGAGATTAACACTGAACGTAAACATGCCTTAATGTACGATTTGCAGTGTAATTTTGGATACATCGGTCACTAACTTTCAGTTGAGTTTCAGTTCTTAGTAAATTTATGGTCAGCTTGGGCTAAAGGATAAAATTTAATAAGTTTCAAGAGGCCATTTTCAAACTTCCATTCATGCATTAACTTTCGGTAAATGCTTATTGAATGAGGCTTTTTTGGGAAAATGCTGGCGCTATGGAAGGGCTTACCCTGAAGATTAATAAAGGAAGTGTAATAGGAACCATTAACATTATCTGTATTTTTTATTGTTGCAGCAATGTAACTGGAGAAGCTGAGCTGCAATTGGACGTTCCCGATTCCATTACTACTTGGGTGACCGAGGCGATTGGCTTGTCAGAGGAAAAGGGGTTGGGCCTGGCCCAGAGGACGGAGCTGCGCACATTTAAGCCATTCTTCGTGGACTTCACTCTGCCGTACAGCGTCATCCGCGGGGAGCAGACCAAAGTGCCCCTTACAGTCTATAACTACCTGCCCTCCTGTGCAGAGGTGAGGGAGAGAGTGAGTCAAGGTGCCAGAGAGAGAGAAAGGCAGTGGAGAAAGAGTTAAAGCAACTGACATAACTATATGTTTTACTTTAAGGGGTCAGTCTGTCGCATCAGTGCTTGCTTGTGAAATGATTTTCACGCATTCTTTTTAAAACATCTTTTGTTGGGCAGAACCTTTTAGTAGAGAACGGTCAAGTGTGGCCTGCTTCAACGTCCATTCATTTCAAGTATTTGCCAGTAAAATAGAACAAACTACTTTCTGCGTTACTGATTTTGAAGGATGTAATGTGTGCATGTTCACCATGATAACAGTGTAGCTGCTAGCTGGACTGTGGAGTATAGCTTTCAGATTTTACATACTATACAAACATGATAATGACATGCTGTGTTTGAATTCTATCATATTCTGTAAAATATCTTAGAGTTCTATTCTGTACCCTCAGACAGTCCATTATTGACTATTATTGTACAAACATCGCAGTACGTACAGTATTCTCCGATACTGTTAAATATATTATCCCTAGGATTTAATGAAAAGTGAAGAATCTGGCCTTCACTCATTAGTCCAACTCATAGTTTCCACACTTTATGTCAGTAGTAATCTCTGTTAAATAAATCCGTAATGGTGAAAGGCTTCTCATTTTTAAAACTGGCTGAATAATGTTTGGTCCTTGCTTCTGTTTTGCGTGGGAAAATGTATATGTAATATAATACTGCTGCATTAGTCTCTACTGATGACCCATGTCCTTCACAGCCTACTGTGGTCTGACCACCAAGTCAGCAGTTGGGATTTTATATGCTATTATATTACAAGAAAATATTTTTTGTAGGTCATTAGGGTGATACTCTAGCATCTCCATCCATCCATCCATCCATATTTCCATTTTCTATCGTAGTGACCATCTTTTGAATCCACAACTCTATTCTGTAGGTCTATGTCAAGGTATCTGTGCCCAAAGGGATCAAGTTTGTGGGGCACCCTGGAAAGTATTACCTGACCCGCAAGAAGTGTGTTGGTGCGGGGGAGGTCACCCCCACATCCATCGTCCTGTCATTCGCTGAACTGGGCGCATCAAACATCACAGGTACGGCATACTCTCTCACCTGCTTCCACACTGTTCTGGGACATGAAAAAACATCTCTATGTCTGTGTTGATTCCTCATTACGATAGCTAAGATATATATTATATATTATTATATTATATTGCCTGCTAAACAAAACGAGATATACAACCTCTCTTCGTTTAGTGACTAAGCTCCGTTTAAGCGAAATGGTGATGAAGTGAAAATCACGGTAGCCTAGGTGTGATCCCTACGATGCTTACAACTTTACTTCAACATTCCCTACTCGGTTTCATTTATCTTCCATTAAGGGGACATTTTTAACATAATTTTGTTCATTCTTTTTCAACGAGCTCTCCCACTTCGACATGCGTCGTCATCAGGCGAACGAAATTTGGTCGTAAATGCGCGCATCGGTCGGAAAACGAATTTTTGCCGCTGTGCGTTCGAAGGGTCGCTAACTGAGGTAATCGCTAAATGAGCTGCGGTTGCATTGATAAGAAGGTGAGGTTTTTTTTATATTACATTATTGCAGAGTCGCTGACATTGTGAAAACCACACCCTGTTTTCTCAAACGAATGGTGCATATTGTAAAGTAAGCAAAGGCCAATTGGAGTTCAGCTACTCCGCCGCTCATAACTGGAACCAGTGCCCTGAAGAGGTCCGAAACATGTCAGGTGTTGCTACCTTTAAAACCCGGTTCAAAACATTTTTATTCCACATTTTATGCCTTCGATTAGCATCAATGTTGATGCTTTTTCCTTTACTTTTAAAATTTTTTTGACCTTTACTTGGTGTTTTATTTGTGATTTTTAATTACTACTTTTTTTTTTTAATTGTCTTGTGGTTTTTTAAATTCTACATTTAATGATTGCCTTTATCTGATCTTATTTTATTTAAAGCACTTTGAATAACCTCTGTGCTTGAGAATATGCTGTATAAATAAATGTACCTTGCCTAAAAACAGAGGCCACTTCAAGCTAACTGGTTGTTGGGGGTGGCTGGGGAGACCGGGCTGTGCTGTGCTGTGCCGTGCCGGGCTGTGCTGTGCCGGGCCGTGCTGTGCCGGGCTGTGCTGTGCTGTGTCGTGCATCACGTGACACGCTAACGAGCGGCTGCTGAGTGAGTCTGGAAGCAGGGCTGTGCTGAGACATTCGGCGACATGCGGGTCGCTTTATGGGTCACTGCAGCCCAATGGGCTCCTGTGGTTTCTTTCCTGCCCCTGAACTGAGTTCTTCCCTCTCACTACACACACACAAAGGCATTTACTCTCTTTGTGCCAAACCTGTGGAAGTGTAGCTGATTTAGTCCCTATCTACATGTACTTGACGACATGTGGAGTGTTTTTCTCTAAGAATCAATCCAATAAACCATATTTTTGAAGATACTGTTATCTTTTATACCATATAATTATGACTGTATGTCTCTGTCTTGCTCAGACATATAATTTGTATGTCATATTACTTAATAATTTATTAAGTTAAGCTTCACATAGATTGAGTTTCTATTTGGAAAAACTCAGACGGAATAAATTCATGTGCGTATGTGTGTTTGCGTATGTGACTTTTTTATTATGCAGGGTTAGGGTCTGTGGTGTAGCAGTTAGCACTCTGAACTTTAAATCCAGTGATCCAGAGATCTTGGTAGAACCTGCGGATGTTTTCTCGCTCCTGTGTTCCTGGTAACTACAGGTATTGCACTGTTTAAATAAGGTGTGTTTGAAGCTGGGTAGCAGTGAGCATATATGAAGTGACCATCGGCAGAAAGTCCAGCATTTATGCAGGCGAGGTGTGGCTCACTGGGCAAGTGTACTGTGCCTGTGACCGGAAGGTTGCTGGTTCCAAATCCCAGTCGGCAGATGAATTTCATCGTCAGGCCCCTCTGCACTTAACCACCAGTAGCTGTGGGGAAGCTGTCGGGGATTGATTTCAGTTGTATGTCGGTTTGGATAAAAGCTTCTGGTAAATAAAGTAATTGTGAATTCTTAAAATTTACTTTGGAAACAACCACTTAACCACCTCTGCTTTTTTAAAGCTAGAGCAGTGAGGACAAAATCACTCTGGGCAAAATTAACATTGTCCAACAAAAGTGCCTGGTTATGTCATTACCGGTGTAGAACAGACAGGATCTTGGCTGCATGTTTGACCATAAATAAATGACAAATCTATCGGTCTGTGTGTCAGTTTACATTTTTTCTAAGAAATGTATAGTGAATGAGCCCATCTACTGAAAATGGTGTAAACAGTGGATTAAGTGTCATTAGTGTAGTTGGAGGATTTTGATTGGCTGATGTGCACAGGGGCGGGCCATGTATGTTGGAGATGGTGTGGAGCAGGCAGGTAACTGCTTTGGAGAAGGCTACTCCCCTGCATGATATAATCAACATTTTATTTATGTATAATCTGTATATCTACTGTGTATTATTGCTGTTATTAATTAGTATTGCTGCTATAAGCATACCGACACAGGTGTTAACGTCGTTACAGTGTTTCTCGATTATTTTGGACAAATTCTCAAATGAAAATGAATCTTCTCAAAACCACATTTGTAAACCTGCACACCCTTAAATCAATGTCTCACAACAGAATGTTATTTCTCATTGTTTTCAATCATTCGCAAATGATTTAGTTTTGCTTCTTATAGGATTAGGTATATTCACTTCGAATTAGCCCAAAAATCAGTCGCGTTAGTCATGTTGCCAAAATGAATTATATGCTCCTGATTTTGTTTAGCTCTGCTCTGCAAAACATTTGGTTATTTGTGTATGGTGTAAGTCATCACATGCAAAAATGTTAATTCAGTTAAGGATAAAGGAAATTGTTCCCAAATAGAGGTTTTATAGGATGACAAAATTAGAAACTGCTTGTCACCAGTCACACAACCACGTTTCCTTACGCACTGCAATGGATGTCCCTTCAGATTCTTCTAGAAGGTGGTTGAGGCATACAAGAAGATTTTTTTCCCTCGATGTATTGCAAGGGAGAATGTCAGATGTGATGTAGATGAAAATATGTGGTCAGACCAGCAGAAGCAACAGGACAGCCTATGATATGATGCAGACTACCTAAAATACTGTGTATATTCTTACTATAACATATAAATTCATTTTTCCCAAGCTTCCAAATACAGAGAAATGCGAGTTACGTAAATTGAGCATCCGTTGATTAATTTTAATTCATAAAATACTTACATAATTATTTTCATGTTGACAACATGACTAAACATTTTGACTGGTCTGTCTCTAGGCAGTCATTCAGAGATTTCATATCTTGGTGGCATTGACTGAATACCTGACAAGAAAGTTGAATTGAAACATGTATGAAAGGTTTTAATCTTACTTGGCTGGTTATCCAAATTATCGTGCTGCAAACTTTTGAGAAATGCACGAGCAGTTGAGAGAACCTCAAGACTGTTTAGAGAAATTGTCCAAAGCGACTGAGAAAGGCTGTAACATTTGCAAAACAAAGTGTAATCCCCACATCATGATGTCATTTCTCGTTGTTTTATGCAAATTCCCAAATGTTTTGGCACCTACATGTAAATGCTTTTGTACAAATTGTCATTATTTGACACCATTTTCAGATGATTTATTCTTGTTGGTCAAAATAAATTATGCAGTTTCCCATTGTAATAATTTTACACCTAAAACTGTATATGTGTGTGATCATCGTGTTAATCACCGCATGCAAAACAGTTAACGAAGTTGTGAATATGATATATTCCATAAATTGCATTGAAACAGCATAGTACACGATTTTATTGTTGTTTTCTTGATCTTGTATCGCCGTTTTGCCGTTTTTGTTAGTGAACGTTACATACTGTAATGTAAAGCCTTGCAGTGTTGAAACTGGTGTCTTTGAAACGAATAAGTAACAGTTTGCTAAAAAAAAAAAAAATATCAACAAGTGACGATGAGAAAGTGGAAACCGTCTATCATTCAGAATTGTGGAGCTCAGTTGCAGACTCACGCTGACATACTGACAGTATATCTAAGCATTTTGACACTCTGGCGGAATTATTTGCCTTTGAGACGTGAGAATTGTTTTGGCTAAGTTACAGGCTTTTGCAACTAAACCATATTGTTGTGCTTTATGCATGAATTGTTTTGAGAAATGCTCTTACAGTCCTGAGAATGTTACGTATGTTTCACGAAATGTGTCCGAGCAATCGAGAAACGCTAATGGTGAGTAATGGTGCAGACGCGCTGTTGTTGCAGCTCGTGCCGTGGCCTACAGTGAACCAGGGTGCTGCAGTGATGCGTTCCAGGCCACCAGACCGGGCAGAGGACCTGAGGAGATGGAGGACCGGAGGACACCTATCGGCATGGACTTTGTGCGCCGGAGCGTGCTGGTGGAGGTGCGGGGGGGCACGGGGGGAGCTGTGCAGGCTCTACTACAGTGATGCACAGTGGATCGCAAAAGACAAAACGTGGTGAAAACGTACTGTGCTGTGTCTCCTCCCTGCAGCCAGAGGGCGTACCCAGGGAGTACACCTACAGTGTCTTCTTCTGCCCCAACGGTCAGTAATGCCCTGCCCTGGCAAACATCTTTTCAAAACTGGCATTGTTTGCTGAGCTTTCAAGCTCAGTTGGACTGTGTCGATCTGTTAGTCCCTCATAATGTGTTCCGGCGCTTAACTGGCGAGCACTACCGTGATTATGAACCTCTACGAGTGAACTTTAGAATGCCCTTTCGAGTAAAAAGTTTAAAGAAGATTGTTTATGATTACACTTTAAGGAAACACGTTTTCATGTGCGGAGCAGGTATGAAGTAGTAAAAGTCTGTAAAAGTCATCAGGCGCTTTTGAATGAAAGCAGTCAAAGCCTTTGGCTGCTCTCCTGTTCTTGTAATACCTTTCACTGTACCTGGGTGAAAATGAGATCAAATATTAGCACTTCTCTATATTTACGTCACACCTGCATTTACTAAAGTGAAAATGAGTGCCATAGTGGCTACCTGTGTTAAATTTAGCGCTTGGGAAAGCCTCTGTTTAAATGAAAACATTGCATTTCCAAAATAACACAGTGACATGCCAATATCAAAATGAGTGTTTAGCAGTGTTCAGAGTCCTAAAAAGGCGTACAGGGGGCCCATTCAGGCTCGTCATGGTGGACCCCTCTGCCACTCTCAGAAAGGATACACATCTCCACACCCAACAAATACGAGTACCAGTACGTGAAGAAGCCCGGACGCATGACGCACTTCGAGGCGGCGGTGAAGACCCACAACGACGCCCACTTCGCCTTGTCAGCCAGCCCCCACGACAGCGCCGAGATGGTGGAGATAGTGCTGGGCAGTAGGCAGAACACTCGCTCCTGGATCTCGCTGGGAAAGATGGGCGACCCGGTGGCCAGCGCCGCCACACCCGGCATCCTCTCCTGGGACGAGTTCCGCAGTTTCTGGATCAGCTGGAAGGGCGGCGTGGTCCAGGTGAGGAACGGAGTGGGCGGACTCAGATCTGCCCCGAGGGCGGTCTGTATCTGGGGAGCAAGCAGCACGTTCTTGGAGTGGTAATAGCTAATAATCAGTAACAACGGACATTTCCCCTTTGCGATCTAGTCTTCAGCGTGATGGTGAGGGAACACCGTAGACACAGTCAAGAACTAATGAAGACGAAACTGGAAAGGTTTTATATTCTCTTGTATGACTCAAAATATCGTTATATGTTTCCTCCATAAAGTTCTGAAGATGATACGTCAGACATAAATGTCATCATTTGACCTGTAGGGAAGACAGTAGGCATTTTTTCCATTTGAATTCAAGTGGCTTGCTTAACACCGGTGGTTTTTGGGGGAGTATAAGCTATGTAGGATGATTACTGTATCCACTAGAAAAGCCCACCCAGTTTGATATTTACCCCCAGTCCTCCCTGTCTGTGATTGGTAAGTTTCATTCATTGGATGCAAAGAAAAAGGCTTAATTATATGACACATCTTGTGGCACGACTCTAGCGGTAAGCACCAGATCTACTTCAGAGTTGAAGACTGCAGATGACAATATATTTAACTTGGGATTTATTAGTCCTCCAGGGGGCAGTAAAATAATCCAAAGAATCGTCTCGGTTTGACCCGATTTGACTCCCAACCCGAGTTATTAGGGATTAAAACTAAGACGGAAAGATGAGCCAGTCAGCATCCTTCCAGGTCGGAAATTTGGCTGCCGGCGATTCGGTGGACTTCCTCTCGTGCCTCTCGTTGGCACCGTCCGCTGGCGCCAGGGCTGTGAGCTCATGTGGAAGGAGGTGTGGACACTGATGCCAGCGATCACTTTCGCCGAGCCGTGCCGATGGCTGTCACCCGCCGGTGGAAAGAACACGCCCGCCGTACCGAAGGGACCAACAAAGAAACGATCCTGAGCAGAACATAGTCGGATGTAATTAATTACAGCGACGAGAAGCTTTTAGAACCGTCTCCAACATCCTTTTTGAGTATTAAGTGTTCTTGGGTTTAACTAAATGGCGGATGAAGTTCAAAGCGGTAACCTGTAAATCCGGTTCACTTTCAAAAGGGTCTTTGAAATAATAAGGTGGTGTGGGCTGCGTTTGGCAGAGCCTGACACCAGCTTTTACAAGGAGCCTGCAACTTGTAAATCCCAGTGTGGATCAGACGGTTTTTTATACAAAGTCTAATTGGCTTCCGATGGCTTTTTATTGCCTGGAATGATGGCTGTGGTGGATCCTTTCCGATTCGCTGTCATGCATGTGTATTTGTTCAGCTGCGGCCTACTGTATCCTGGAAGCTGTCATATCCTGTTAGGCTTCCGCTCCATTGGCCGGGACAGGGTGCCTCACTACCCCAGCAGCAGTCTGGGTTTTCCAGCAGGCTGGTCTACACGCCGATTGCTGTTTGCGCCGTCAGGCCTGTTTGTCTCCTTCGGGCCCTTGTAATGGGCCCCTGCCGTCCAGCACTGCTGCTTCAGAGGTGGATCGGTAGGGGACAGCCGGTAACTGTGCCCCACCTCTGCGCGCCAGGTTGGCCACGGTGTACAGCCCTCCAACGAGACGGTGATCATGCAGTGGGGGGGGCCCCTGCTGGCTCAGGTGCGACATGTGGGATTCTCCACCGGCTGGGGCTCCGTGGGAGAGTTCAAGATCTGGCGCAAGGAGGATGTGGACGAGAACCACAACGAGGCGTTCACCCTGGGGGTCCCGCACAATGTGGTGCCCGGATCGGAGAGGGCCACGGCCTCCATGATCGGTGAGGATTTCAACAAACCTGTCAGTCCGTCACCCAGCCAGATAACGACTTAAAATTCCCGTTGACGTATCTATGGCCTGTATCAAATGATTCAGTTACTGATAACAGACAAATTTTTCTTCAAATTTATCTTCTGCATTTAGGCTTGGTTGTAATGTTTAGTACACGGTTTGAATCTAATGTGCACCCAAGTCCTCCAGATGAAGAACCTCTTAACGTTATAGGAGGACTGGAAAGTATAAATTGGCCTGGGTATCTTGATTTTCTGTTATATACTGAGAACTGCCAGATGCCAGAAGAAGGAGTTGTGCCCCCAAATGGAAAGGCATGTCAAAGACGGCAGACTGACTAGGATGTGAATTGAAGGAGCATTTACTGTAATCTGTGCTGGGAGAGGAGATGGCATTGATAGACGGCCAGGAAATAGCTTAAGAAAGCCTTGATTACAGTGTTATAAGTGACACCATTTTAGCTTGTAATGACGTAGAGCTGGGCAAAGCATGGCATCGCTCTCCTTTCTGACAGGGGATGTCATGGGCCCTACGCTCAACAACCTGGACAACCTGCTGCGGCTGCCCTTCGGCTGCGGTGAGCAGAACATGATCCACTTCGCGCCCAACGTCTTCGTGCTGAAGTATCTGCAGAAGACCCATCAGCTGAGCCCCGAGGTCGCGGCCGAGGCCACAGACTACCTGCTGCAAGGTACCAGAAAGCCCAGCCTGGACTTTCAAATGGCCACACACACAAGCCCCGATTCTGACACTTCGCACAACGGTACGACCTGATTGGTTCTTCTCCTGCCGTAGGTTACCAGAGACAGCTAACCTATAAGAGGCAGGATGGCTCCTACAGCGCCTTTGGCGAGAGGGACTCGTCCGGCAGCATGTGGTTGGTCTAACCCTACCTACGTCCATATCTGATTGGTTAAGGAATGTTGTTATTGGCAGGAGTAGAAGCTTAACCAGTTCGTTTATTAGGGTGACCAGACAATCCATGTCAGGAAGGACACCGAGTCATCTGAAAACTAACATTTCTATTAAATGACCTAGATTTCAATTAAGCACTGAGTTCTTGCTGTGTGCTGATTGGTCAGTCTCCTATAATCATGCATGTGTCACTAATGTTAATGTGAAACAGCTGGATGATTCTTTCAATCAAGGGAACAAACCAGTTGAAGTGTAAGAAGAGCTGAACTATTTAGCCAATCACAGGAGCCTTTCAGGTTTAAAGTAGTTCGCGAAAACCTGAAGTAACTCAGTGTCTTCCCTGATATGGATTATCTGGTCACACTACCTTTATCCAAGACTTCTTACAGGATTCTGTGTAGCAACAGGACAATGAAGTTTCAGGTAAGTTTTTAGATTTTAATGCGTTGTGTTCTAAAAAAAGTAGCATTAGCATTTTAATAATAGATAAGAAGTGTAGTAACATACAGCTTTAGACTGTTCGGACATCTGGTGCGCTACCGTTTGCTAGAGACAGAGAAATGCAGCGAGGGCTCGTCACTCTCGCGACTTCGCGTTGCCATTTTCTTTTTCCATTCAAACTGTTGTTTTAAGACGTTGTTTACACACCTGAGCAGGATGTTGCATGTATTTCATAATACCTGGAACTCTGACATAAACCGGGTCAGGAAAGTTCTGTATTCTCCTCGGACACTGAAGCGGAACCGAATGACTTCATGGTGGAGCATATGCTTGAGCGATTTATTAGCCAGGGGAGGTGTTATTATATTTAATGGGGGCTCTCGCTGTAAAACACAGGGCTAAGTAAACTCCAGAGTATTAAACACAAACTTGTAATTAGCTCTGTGACACGGGAGACTGGGGCTGGAATGATTTATTTGCTGTTAAGGGGCAAAGGCGGAATGGCCCCCCCGTGGGACGAGTCAGCATGGCGGTACCTCCGTTACGTCAGGCCTGGGATTGCCCTTCGCCTTAGCGTTCATGAGGGTTAGCGTTAGCCCTCCGCGGGTCGCCGGTCCTCGCCTGTTCCTACCAACCTGTGTCTGGCCTCCCCTCACACTAATGGCTCAGGGTATATTTAGGAAGTTGTGCTAAGCAAAGGTGCGGTGAAGGAAAATGCGCCTCAGGAAAACATCAGCCGCTACGGCGCTACAGCTTCAGTGAGGATTAGCGCCTTTGGACTAGCGGACTAGCGGACGTCGATGACCATAAGCCGGCTGTCATTAAACGCTGGTCTATTCTTGCGTTAGCGACGAGTTGAATTTTCAAGAACGGGCTACCTTTTGTTTACGCCCACAGGTAGTCATTAGCGTGGGTCATATTTTATTGCAGCAACACTGAGGGCGCCGTAATAATGTGAGTCGTTCCGTTAAGCTGTACCAGGAAATGCTGTAGCTCCTTATTAAAAGGCAGCAGAGGAATGGGGAACCGACTGTCACCTGAGCTTGGAGATGTGAAACACTCTCGGCAGGCCTTGTTGCTCTAGGGAGTACTGGAGTTTTGTGGGCCACCCATGCGCTCTTCCCACAGAATGGTGCAAACGCCATGAGGGAACATATTTATTTGTCAAGAGATGTAGGGCGCTTGGGCCACTAATGGAGCTGGCAGCGCCTCTTCCGGCATAAACCACATACCAGGGGCATCTGATTCCAATGAGTGCCACATGCTGGTGTGATCCGCTAGCTCCTAGCCATTCAAAGCCCAGCTCACTATCCCCCCCCCCCCCGTCACATCACGCGAGTGGTGCGGTCCAGGCTGGTCATGGGGAAACGCCACTTATTACAAATCTGCAGGACCAAACTGGCTTTCGGAGGATTGGTTTCATCCTGGAACTAATTCATCCGATTAAATGGCAGAAAGTCTGATTTGATTTGTACCACTGCCCGACAGACTAGTTTCGTGTCTCTAGATCCCACTGGTGTGGTCTTTCTGCTGTGCTCTGGTTGTCTCATTTAGGTGTTTTGTCATAAGGACTACAGGGTGTGGAGGTAGCTGCCCTCCTGCCACTACAGGCTGTCCCCAAGCTACGAACGAGATATGTTCCCAAAGTCTGTCTTTTGTAGGTAATTCAGAACAATAATAATAAAGTACAAAATAACGCAGTAATAATAAAAGTAGCTACATACTGTACTGCACCTCGCGCCGACAAACTGCAGAAGCCGAGCAGTGTTTTCACGTTTGGTATTACGAACCATCGTATTTACTGTGTTTGCTGTTTTTCTTGTTCTGCTAACTCCGCTTAAGTACCTTGGCACAACAGCAGCTTCACTCTCAGGCCGCTGAACTTTTGTAACATCAAGCCATCAACTAACTTACCTGGTCACGACTTCTTAGCATCGGTAAAGTCTGTCTGAAAAAAGACAGTTGGATTGTTTGCATTCATGCAGTTTACACCTGGATAGTCATACATACTCAACTTGACTGTTCCATCCATCCATCTTTCTAAATTATCCGCATGCGGCCTGGAGTCCGTCCCAGGAGACACAGGGCACTATAGCAGGGGATTCACTCGCATTCACAATCACACAATCATGGCAACTTAGTCATCATCTCACCTAAGGGCATGTTTTTCAACTCTGGGCAATGGAGGACATGCAAACACCGCAAACACAGACCAGAGGCTATTCCGGCTACTCTTAATTATTATAATTTGTCTTCCAAACGAGTCGCTTTTCACTGGTTTCCACCACACAGCATGAAAATATTAATGACCGAAGTGCATGACAAAACAACTGGTAGCCAGGGGAATCGGAATGCCATGCAATTCATCATTCACAGGGGAATTTTTTTTTCCCCCGTTGTGATTCCCTAACCCTTTAAGCATTGCTGTCTCTTTACGGCAAATGGACTGCAGCTGGTCAAAAGGCCGTTAAATGCCAAATACATGCAGATCGTTTTGGATAATGACAAGAAAAAAAAATAAAAATTAAAAATCTACCTCCTTGAGGAATTCCATTCAGAATCACTTCAGCAGGCCATGTTTACAGTGGAGGGATGCGAGAGACACTGGCGCAGTGGGAGACATCAGCGCCTTGTTTACAGTGGAGGGATGCGAGAGGCACTGGCGCAGTGGGAGACATCAGCGCCTTGTTTACAGTGGAGGGATGCGAGAGGCACTGGCGCAGTGGGAGACATCAGCGCCTTGTTTACAGTGGAGGGGTGCGAGAGGCACTGGCGCAGTGGGAGACATCAGCGCCTTGCGTAGGATGCTGGGGTGTCTCCTGTGTTTCCTTGTGCACTAAATCGTCTTTACACTTCCCAGGGCTGGGCTCTTGAAGCCAGTGACACAATATTACTTAACATTATAAAAATTCCTTAAGACTCAAGGCTCCATTCCTGCCCTCCCCCAGGGGGAAGATAACATCCACGGTCCAGCTAGAGAAGATTTAATACCCCAGTTTATGCTGCCCCCCCACCACCACTTTTGCCTGGCTCCTGCTATAAAGTCTCAAAATACACGTTTTATGTATATAATTTAAAGAATGTTTATTTCCTTTCTTTCACGAGTACCTTGCATCATCGCTTGGCCGCTCTGAGGATAATTCCGCAATGGTATATAATGTTGTAATTAACACTCCTTGCCAAACTCCTGGGTTCCACTGGGGGGTCCTTATCTGATTATTAATGTGTTTATTAGCTCACTGTGGCGTCGTCATGTTTTTATTTATTTTTTTGCGGTGCTGTCTTGTGTGTGTATTCTGTCAGGATGAGGAATGTGAGTCCGGGTCCCCTGTTTACACTCCGCTATGTCACTGGGGCATCCCAGCCCGCAGAATCTGACTTTATTCGGTTCAGCTGTCGGGTACCGCAGTGTCAATCTGTGCTCCGCCCCCCTCCGTCTGTCAGGTTGACGGCCTTCGTCCTGAAGTCCTTCTCACAGTCACGCGGGTTCATCTTCATCGACCCGGAGGAGCTGCAGGCTGCCAAGGCCTGGCTGATCAGACACCAGCGAGAGGAGGGCTCCTTCCCAGCTATGGGCAGGATCCTCAACAAAGACCTCCAGGTTCTCCTGGGCGCCGTTAATCAGAGGACAGATGCATGATGGAGAGGAGAATTAATAGTGGAACAGCTTGTTCGAGCAGCCAATCTGCATGATGATTTTATCTTTTTTACGGTCTGGTTGTACTGCAGCAAACAGAGAATTCAGATTAAGCAAGTTCGGTTTTAACATGGATAGGGACCAAATCAGCCCGAACCCCCGTCCTCCAAAACACACTTGCATTTTGGACCAAGAACACAATTGTGTGCCTGGTCCCCCCCTCAACCCCCTCAAATCTAATGTGCATTACTGAGTCGTATTCGGTATTGGGCATTTCGGGTCTAGAGAGTACAAATCCAGACCAGCTGAGTACTCTGTGACTGAGTTTTTACGCTCAACTTGGTTGCTTGAAACAATATCTTGGTCTGGATTTGTAGCTTCTGGACCTGGAATGCCCAACACTGACTGTGACTGTTCAGCATGTTATGCTCACCTGTTGTCAGAATGAAACCTGCCCGCAGTCGCCTGCCCTCTTTCTCTCTCGCTCTCTGTGCTCCTTGCGCTTCTGAGGTCCGGATTTTAGTTTCAGTTTCATTGTGAATTTGGCATCGGTGAAAGCCACTGACTGCATATGTTATTTACGTGACAGATTTGCATGCGGGAGGATCACGCCACTTTTGCTTTTGAGGTGGCAGAGGGGGTTGAACTTATCATTGCAGATTATACTGTAGAGCAGTGTCTCCCAATCCAGTCCTTGGGGACCCTCAGCCGGTCCACGTTTTTGCTCCCTCCCAGCTCCCTAGCAGGGAGCAGAATCATGGACCGTCTGTGGGTCCCTGAGGACCAGATGGGGAAACCTGCTGTAGAGAGATAAAGAGCAGGCTCTTTGCTGTTAGCCACAGAAATGCAGCTTGGCCAGTGACACATGAGAGTGACCAACATGTACATCTTCTTGAAGGGTGGCATTCATGGGAAAATTTCCTTGACTGCATATGTGGTGACGGCCCTCCTGGAGACGGGGATATCTACTGAGGTAAGGGATTCACCTCTTAGGCTCCCCCTAGAAAACCCTCTGATATTCCCTCAGGGCAGGTTGCAAAACCTGGCCTGGACTTTCGTCCTTAGCTCACGTCAGTGCTGTACTCCTTGAGAACTGGACTGAGGCGACCTTCAGGTGTCACGAGTTCATTCACGGTCATATTAAAGATTGACGAGCCCCGATTTTCAGCTTGCATTCCCCGATCCACAGAGGACATGCTCTGGATTCACTTCTGGAGTATTCCATTATGCTAAGTTGTCGGAAATTCAATCATCCTCACCAGCCGTATCCTAAGATTTATACAGAAGGCCCTGCGGGGCTGTCCAAGCCTGCAAAACTCACACCTTGTTTACATTCCCATTCCATCAGTTTTTATGGCGGTTTGTTCCTCTCTTCCATCCTCTGGTATGTTCATCATTTTTTAGAAATAACAAATCTGACAGGATGGATCTTATCATTGTTATAGCTGTAACTCTAGTTGTAACATATGGTCCTGACAGACGGGAGTGCCAATTTAACATGCCTCGAGCGAGGTAAATAGTTTGGAAGATAATTTGAGTAGCTTGACCAAAGTTCAAAATAAAATTTTAAAGACAGGTGAATTATTCCTGAGTTATGGGGAATTAGGAAGCTTTTAGTAGCTATATTGTTATTTTCTCTTTTTAAATGTGGGATTGCTAGTAAAGTTTAAGCATTCTGTAAGCTGTTTGGTTATGAAAATCTGAGCTCCAAACTGCACCTTGTGTTGATTCTGTTAAATTGTTCCACTTGAAAATATCTCAGTCTTCCAACAAAAGAACACAAATCACACTAGATAGCTAACCAGAAGGTGAATATCCATCCATCCTTCGGGGAAAAAAATATGGCTGACAGGTTTACTGGCTGTTGGAAAGTTTATTAGGATCATGATATTTGATAATAGAAAGTTTGGAAATTAAGCATAGTGGCTCATTTTTTATCTTGTGGGATAAATCAGGACAGGCAAGAAGAGCATAGTAAAGCGTATCTTAAAGCAGTCAGTGACCAAACTTGCTACTGATATGGAGATATGAAGAAGTGGATCGATGGATAGACGGACAGACGGACGGATTGTTAGAGGATTATGACTTGCAGCAGGTTGCCTTGTGTAGTTAGGATGGAGGCCGTCTCCAGACTTGCACCATCTAATTGTCATAATTACCGCTCAGATTTTTACTTACGAATGTTTTTCATTGCTGTTGAAAACCAGAATCTCATTTACCGGCATCTAACCTTTGACCTCTGCTCCTTAATCATCCTTGTTCACAAACACACACACACACACACACACACACAGGTATATAGTTATATCATTGTGGGGACTCTCCATTCCTTTCTATGGGAAAACTCCCAGCATGATGACCTTAACCCCCACCCAGCCCTAACCTTAACCATAAGTAACCAAACAAAATATGAGACTTTTGGCATTTTGTTTTCTGATTGTATTCACAGATCTTTGTGGGGACCCGAGAAATGGTCCCCACGATGTCAAAACGGGTTTTTACTACATTGTGAGGGACATTTGGTTCCCCCACCCACACACACACACACACACACACACAAACATTGGTTATTGTACAGGTTGCATGTGCAATTTCACTGTCTCTTTTCTGCTTAATGGGCCCATTGGTGCTCTGTTTGGAGATTGTTGATTAATGGCCTCTTAAGATGATGTGTGTTGTGTGTCACATGCTTAATTAGCTCTGGATATTGCCTCGTTCCCTGCGGGGACGTGCCCTTCCTGTTGGAATTAGCCCTCTCTGTGCCTTCTCTGCTCTCTGCCAGGAGGAGAAGATGGCAGTGTCCAAGGCCAGGGGCTTCCTGGAGGCTAACGCTTACTCCGCCGATGACCCGTACACCGCGGCTCTGTCGGCCTACGCCTTGGCGCTTCTCCGCAGCCCCTACGCCCCCCTGTCGCTGCGGCGGCTCAACCACATGGCTATCACACAGGGTACGCACCGCACGTGCGCGCGTGTGTGTGTCTAGTCTCCTAGGAGGCCCGCCGCAGCCCTCTACCCCGTTTGGATTTGCGAGTTTTCTTCTGCAGTGTCGTCTACACGTGGTCATTCTCTGCACCTCACGTTTGATTTTCTGTCTCTCCATACCCTGCACACCCAGATGGTTTCACCCACTGGAGCCTGACAGGCAGCACGGTGACAGATGAGGACACCTTCATGGGCTTCAGTGACGGCCTGTCTCAGTCAGGTGCCACGAAGAGCCTCTCTGTGCTGCCGCCTTTATTGTATCACATCTGCATTCTGCTTACGCATGTATTTCCAGCCAATTAAGGAAACCCACAAGTGTGCTTTTATTTCTATAGTGAAACATAATCGCATGCATTTGCGGTGTAAAGATGCAGGAACGGAAGCCTCACTCTCCGTTTTCTCTGTATTTAACCGACCAAAGTTCTGTGTTGATTCAACACGGCTTTAAGTGCTACTGAAAGCAGGTCGCATCACGCCGTCAGTGACCATCGCTCTGGTGTCCGTTCTGTCGCAGTCGTGTCAGCGGAGGTGGAAATGACCGCCTACGGCCTGCTGACCTACTCGCTGCTGGGGGACGTGGCATCCGCCCTGCCCGTGGTGAAGTGGCTCTCTCAGCAGAGGAATTCCCTTGGTGGTTTCTCCTCTACACAGGTGACCCCCCCCACCCCCCCGCATGTGTTTGCGCATTCCCTGCAAAGCCGATGGCGTCTCCTTCACAGGCCTGCACTTCCTGCTAGGGTTAGGTGGCTCAGATGTTGTGTTGTATGGTATTGCGGAAGACAATTTAAAATTGATTTTGAAGCAGGTTTCAGGAGAAATAAGTACTAAATGCATAAAACACACTTTATTTTGATTGAATTAGCATCACACAAAGTGGTGTTTGTTACAGAGAAAACTATCTTTTACTATATATATCACACTTTAAAATGTTTAAATATGTATGTCGTGAAGGGCCCTTATATACAGACCAGGGTTATGCAGTTAAGTGCCCATAGTGTGTGTGTGTGTGTGGGGGGGGTTTAGGATTAAGGTGATAAAAACCTGTTTTGATGTTGTGGGGTCTATATTTCAATCAGTCCTGGCAAGTGGAAACTCAATTTTATAAAAATGTGTGGCTGCAATCAAAAAACTAAAAAGTCTTGTATTTTGTTTGGTTACTTATGGTAAAGGTTAGGGCTGGGTAGGGGTTAAGGTTGTCATTGCTGGGATTAGGGTTATGCCCATAGAAATGAATGAATGGATGGTCCCACAAAAATATGAATACAAGTGTGTGTGTGTGTTTGTGTGTCTGAGTGTGTGTATGTCCATTTGTGTGTGTACCCTGTGATGGACTGGCATCCTGTCCAGGGTGTCCCTCATCCTTGTGCCCTGTACCACTCACTCATTGCACTATAAATATATGAACAGAGTACAGGAAGTATATGACATTCTGGCAGAGAGCAGCACTGTCACCTCGCTCCCCCAGCACTGGGGGTCCATGTCCTGCCGCCAGTCTCTGTGTAGAGTTTGCATGTTCTTTGCTCCTCTTGTAGTCCAAAGAGATGAACTTCCTGTTTGTGGCATCCAATTACCCATAGTGTGCGTGTGTGTGTGTGTGTGTGTGTGTGTGTGTGTGTGTGTGTGTGCGTGTGTGTGCGTCCTCTCTGCTCTACTTCCTGGGATAAGGTTCCTCACAGCCCTGTCCTGGATAAAGGATTGGATGGATGGATGGATGGATGGATGGATGGATGGATGGATGGATGTTATTTTTTTGTCATTCACCTGTATTTTAATTTCTCTCTGATGTTCCAGGATACTTGTGTGGCCCTGCAGG
Organism: Hippopotamyrus pictus; assembly: GCA_026781145.1. Classification (NCBI taxonomy): domain Eukaryota; kingdom Metazoa; phylum Chordata; class Actinopteri; order Osteoglossiformes; family Mormyridae; genus Hippopotamyrus; species Hippopotamyrus pictus. The sequence goes on along the minus strand of JAODLC010000036.1, from coordinate 5,000,880 downwards.
CTTTATCAGAATATGCCATCCTGTCATACATGGGCGGAGTCAACCTGACCATCTCCCTGGCCTCCACCAACCTGGACTTCCAGGAGACCTTCGAACTGCATAGAGACAACAAGAAGATCCTGCAGAGTGCCAAGGTATGAACTTGTAGAGGCTGAGGAGCCCCGTCTGAGGTTAAACAGCAGCTGGCTCCTTTAGCTCATTAAGGTGCAAAGTCCACCATTCATAACAGATTTTTATTTTATTTTTTTAAATCTGTGGGCTCAGCTGTTAAAAATCTGTGATAAATTCAGGGCAATTCCATGCAAGGTTTTATTTGATGCAAAATAATATTTGAATGTTGAGGATTTGTCTATATTCAACCCAAGTGGTTACGTGAAAAGATGCGCAAATTGTCCCATTGAAATGCTTTGGCTCGTCCAGCCTCCAAGGCATTTCATTTGCTGACGTGAGTATAAAATCCGCAGTGCTGGAATTGCCTTTAAACCGAATGCAAGGATCTGCATCTGCCAAGGATGCCAAAACAAGAGAAATAATCGTACAACAAAATAGGAAATATTTGTCACACGTGTTGACCTATCCACGTGTGTTGACTTGTTAGTTTTCTTTCTCGATGTCCAGCTAGGTCTTTGCTGTATCGCTGAGCTTTATAGAAGTATGCTTAACGCTAAGGGGTGGCTCGTGTGAATCAGAAAACCCTGAAATGGAGCGTTCTCGCTCAGCTGCAGGAACAGTAGATTTAATTTTCCCCCCTTTAGCGCCTCCTGTCAGTCAGTCAGGCAGAGCGAGTTCCCCGGTAAGAGCCCCCTCTGCCTCTCCGTTCGCCGAGTCGTTTTGTTTGAGCGTAATGTGGTTGTGCTGGGTTATGGCCAAGTTATGAATATCTATGTACAGACCTGCAGCAGAAATGAGCCCCCCCCCACCCTGAATACCCCCCACCCCCTGCAGATTCCCAGCATCCCCACGGGGCTCTTCGTCAGTGCCAAGGGAGAGGGCTGCTGCCTCTTGCAGGTAACGACGCCGTCAGCCAGTGAGCACGCTTGCGTTCAGCCTTGGGTGGGGGGGGGATGCAAATATTGCTGCTGCCTTCGACTTGTACACAATTAATTGTAGATTACAGTGATCTGGAAAAACTTAAGCAATTGTTGAA
>JAODLC010000036.1:4979555-4997349 GCA_026781145.1 Hippopotamyrus pictus | reverse complement strand
GCCGCATCCCCCCAGACAGACAGACGCATCGCACAGTCATCTGGAGCCGATTTGCACGGAGGCGGCCTGTCATGGAATGTCAGCCTTCTGCTTTCCGGCTGGACGATTCTCTCTGCTCCCCACACACATAAACACACACGTCCTCGTTTTGTAGGTATTTATCCCCACTACTGCATGCGACAGATGTTGGGGGCGATCTACACCAGTGTTTCTGGGGGGTGCGGGGGCTATGGTTGGTTGGGGGTCGGAGGAGAGGAAGCCTGTATTCGTACCTGAACTCTAGGGGGAGAAAATCTGTAATGGACTGTTTGGATCTCTGTATATCTGTAATCCGTAATCAGCTTTGGAGCCGGGTGGGTAGTTAGACTGCTATGGATCTTCTGTGTGTGTGTGTGTGTGTGTGTGTGTGTGTGTGTGTGTGTGTGTGTGTTCGTTCCCCACAATGTAATAAAAACCTGTTATTCTGACATTGTGGCAAGCATTTTTCAGGTCCCCACAGAGATCTGTGAATGCATTCAAAAAACTAAACATGTCTCGTATTTTGTTTGGTTACTTAGGACTTAGGGTTAGGGCTGGGTAGAGGTTACGGTCGTCATGTTGGGATTAGGGTTTTCCCCATAAAAATCAATGGATGATCCCCACAAAGGTATAACTACAAGTGTGTGTGTGTGTGTGTGTGTGTGTGTGTCTGTGTGTCTGTGCCGGCCTGAAACCCAGCACTAGTGGCGGTAAACATTATTCAAGGCCCCATTCATTGCTGTATTTATAGAGTCGCGGGAGCCAGGCCACTTGCTCCAGTGTCATTGCTTGGGTAGGGATGCACAGAGCCTCTGTGGACCAGTGATACTCTAGGCAGGCAGCAATGGCACCCAGGGCCGGGGGAAGCCTAGCCGAGGTGGGGTGGCCCTCCCCTGCCCCTCCTACTGCCGCGGGGGAGTGGAGCCACGTCCGCTGACAGGGGCGGGAGGTTAGCTTAGGTCGCCTCCCCGGTTTCTTGTCAACTGCTAGCTGCTCATTACCGGCCAGAGTTATGGGCGCCGACAGTCCTGGCCCCGCCCCTTCATAAAGCCTCCTTCCTGTGGGGGGGGGGGGGACACAGAACCCGGCTCCTGACTCTCTGGACCTCCGCCACGCCGGTTCGGACCCGCGGCGTGAATGCTAACAAGCTGACCTCGGGCCGCACTCCGCTCTCTCCTTTTACTGCCCCTGGCTGCTCGCATTCCCTGCTTTACGAGACGCGGTGCCGCTTATTCCATCGCGCCTTGTTAATTTGGAGGACGCCGCCTTGACCGATGGCACGGTGACCCCTCCCCCTCCGGTCTGCCTCCTCTATTCCTGTGTTCGGTTACCATGGCGATACAAGCGCTGGAATGAAACAAAGTCGGGGCGCATTACATGGAGGTGAAAACCGACCGTATTTAAATATGTGACTAACGGTGTTATTAACACCCGTCAAACTATCTTCCTGTGGCACTGATGAGGTCGGGGGGGGGGGGGGTCATTGTGGTGGGACATGAATGGCGGTAAAATTGGTTCTGGTGAAGTGACGGAAGAACACGTCTGTTTAGCCCCCCCACCTTAAATGAACATTCACAGAAACGCTCATAGGCAAGAATAAACCTGTTCGTCCTCTTTCCCTCAGACACGTACATGAACGCTGGATTGCTGTAATACTTGCCATGCGCAGCAGTGACAGATTTTGGCACATGTTTTCGGGTCGTCACTCATTGCTGTGTCACCTCTCTCCCACGCTGCCCTCTCAGCTGTTGATGGACAAACGGGTCGGCCTGAAAAGGTACGAAGTGGACGGAAGGAAGGTTCTCTTCTACTTCGACGAGGTAAGCCCGGCAAAATGAAGGATGATTTCACTGCTGGAGCCTGGAGGTGCAGTTCCTTTTTGTCCTCCTTCAGGTTGTGTTTTTGACACCCCTGCCTGAGAGCCAGCCCGGCCTCTCTGAAGGAGAATAACTGAGTGATGTCCAAACCCAAGGCTCAGCCTTAAGACTGACTATGATGGTTAGAATTACAAGAACTGTCAGCCGAAATATGCTGCTGGCAGCACACGTTCATTCTGAGTGACACTAGACGTTCCTCAAGGGCTCAGAATTAGGTATGGATGGTAGGGACATGTCCTGACCAATATTGTTGGAGGACTGTGTGTCTTTAGGGGGGCGTGGGGTTCAGGCTGATTTGGTCACTACCAATGTTGAAACTAGAGATGGCACAATATAAATTTTTTCTGCTCCAATCCAGACACATTATATGCACAAAAATATTCTGAGAGCAGAATGAAAAATCATTTGATTGGTTGGTCCTGCCTCCCATAGTTGCTTGGACCCACCTTCTCTACAATCTGATTGGTTATCTCTCTGAACCAATCATTTTTCTTTCTGCCCCCATTTAATTTTTGTATAATTAAAACTCCCATGAGCTTATATAAATTTTGAGTATCTCTCAATACTGATAGCAATCTGATATTTTTTCCCCTTCATGAACTACTAAGCATTAAATGAGACATTTGTATCAATACATTTCAATTAACACAGCAAACTACCTGCATTTAGTGCTGTAGCAGCACTGTTTGAGTTTGCTAAGAATAGGAAAAATATAATGGTCATGTTGCTTAAATAAAAGCTATGCCAGTATGCTAAAGGACGAAATCCAAAACCAACATGATTTACACCAATCTGCTTCTATTTAATTTCGCCAAAATTAGCAGAAATATTTCTTACAATGCAAATTGTGCAATACAATAGACAAATCAGAAAAATATCACGGTTTACCCCAACCAACTATTTCAGGTCAAAAATTACAACTAAGTCGGCAGTACAAAATATGAAGTCTGCAATACAAAATATCGCAGCACAGATACAACTTTTAAGTAGCAATTAACTCAGCTTAGAAGTAGAAATTATATACGTCTGTAGACATTTTGGTTTGTATAAATTTTACTGTGTTCAGACTTGAAAATCAGCATTAGCAGCATGCGGCTCTGGGCTAAGCTTGTGTGTCTGTGATCAGATGGTTGTCAGGTTGAACCCAGCCTCAGCACGTCTGCGGGTCTTTGAGCAAGGCCCTTAACCCCCAGCTCCCTGGTGGCTGCCCTTCGCGGCCAGCTTACTTTCCAAAGAGCAGCTTGGGGGAGGCGTAAAGACGATTTCCCCATGGGAATCAATAAAGTACCAAATAAATAAATAAATTAGCCTTACATACTCTGCAGATTGGCTGTTTTTTTCCTTCAGCGTATCAGTAACTGCGTCATGCGTCATGTGACCCTCACTTCGGCATACGGTATGTGGCGCTAAGGCTACAAGCATTTTTTTGCAGTTTTTCAGGCTCGAGCTTCTCTGATGGAAACTCGGGTTGGGTTCTCGCTCCCCCGTGCCCCCCCCCCCCAACATGTCTGATCCAGCGTTTTTTGGCAGTGTCGGCCTGAAACCGCTAGTGGGTATGGCAACGGTGCCATATCTAGTTGAACTCAAGCCTCCATCCTTGGCGAGCTTCACCTTCTTGACCTTTTCCACAGATCCCCAGTCAGTGCATGACCTGTGTCAGTTTCCAGGCCGTCAGGGAGTACATTGTGGGCAAGACGGCGCCCATGCCTGTCAAGGTGTACGACTATTATGAACCAGGTTGGTCATGTCAGGGTTTGGGGAGACCCCTGTTTCTAGCCGAGAAAACATCCTTCACTCATTTTATAACTCGTGTGCGTGTAGCGTGGCTGACGTGGCCGTCTGCTCCGGTTCCTCCCCAGCGTTTGAGGCCACGCGGTTCTACAACGTGAGCGAGAACAGCCCCTTGGCCCGCGAGCTGTGCGACGGCACCACCTGCAACGAGGTGGAGAGCTCCGCGAACCAGTGGATAGGTAAGCCGGCCGGCCGCCGGAACAGCCGCTGTTGGGCTCCGCCGTGACTGTGGCCCGAAGCCCTCGGCGTGCCTTGCGCTCGCTCGCACACGAGGAGGTCGCCGGGGGAGCAAACGGGACGGGCCTGCGCAGGAATGCGTGCCGGGCCCCCTGCCTGTGTTTGTGTGCTCTGCCGATGTACGCCCGCGTCCGCAGGGGGACTGATGTTGCTACAACAAAACAGCGGCATTCGCTCCCGTCGCCAGGGCTTCGCTGATGCAGTGTTTTGCAGTAGCCAGGCAGCTGGCTGCTCAGGCGGGGGGCCTGGTGTTTGTGGAAGGGGGCCATGCCCAGGCCCTGGGGCACGGGGGGAGAGCTGTGGCCTCTTTTGCTCTGATGACCCCCCCCCTCCGTCCCGCAGAGGGGGTCTTTCTCTCTGTGTGCGGGGCTGACAGCTGCTCCTGCCACCTGCAGGGATGGGGGGGAAATGCGCGGCCCGCTACTCACAGGGTCTGCCGTTAGAAGCTTCAGCTCGTGGGCTGTAATTATGTGGCATGGGGGAGGGGCGGCAGTCCACGGACACCCCAGCAGTGTATTCCCCCTGCTGGCCTGTTCAAACAGATCAGGCAAACCCAAGTGTAAACAAGGGAAGCCTCAGCTTTGCCCTAAGCCTTAATATCTTCTTTCTTCACTTCCCTGAAAGGTTGTCAGCGTTGGGGGGGGGGGGGGGGGGTAATGTTGGACTGAAGCTGAACCCCCCATCCTCTGCCCCCCTTGTCCCCCCCGCAGGATTCGCCCAGGGGAATCAGTGCAACAATGTCTTTGGCTGTCCGGAAGAGGAGCACTTTGAGCGCTGCACCTGCTACCAGGACTGCGGATACGATGGCGATCCAGTGTGCGGCTCCGACGGGCAGCTCTACCAGAACCAGTGCCAGATGCAGGCGGCCGCCTGCCGCAACGGGACCCGCATCGAGCAGATGCCCCTGGCCCAGTGCCCCCAGAGTATGTCTGCGTGTACACTCCTCACTGAGCCGGCTATGACACTGCACCCAGAACTGGTCCCGTCACCTGCCGGATGATGCCACTGACCTCACGGACTCTCCTCCCATGTGTGGTCATGCTTTTACTGGTGGATTTATAGCTTCCAGTGCAGCATAACTGCAAGCCTGAGATGGGGAAAAATGTCAATGAGTAATCTTATTCCTTAAAAAATACAAAACAAATTCTGTTTTTGATATGCGCACACACACACACACACACACATATTTGACTATGTATATTTATTCTTAGTTATTGAACAAAAAAACAGTGGAACATTCGCAAATAATTCCCCTCATTTTTGTTTTCACCCAGCAAATAATTTCCTATTAGTCCAGTGACACATCGTGGTCACGAACTCTTCCAGACTATAAACAACAGTTACAGTTGCATGTGAGAAGATGATGTTTTCCACAACAATCAAATGTGTTGCGCATTAGGGCGACGCTGTGAAGCTGTTTGGAAACGAGCGCTGTGTTTGAGAAGCGTCTGCATTTGAGGGCCACACGCGTTTGTTATGCACACCGCATGTGTCGGAACTTATGCAACGGCTGAGCAGTGGATCCCGACAGTCTTTCTGTTTTTTTAAAGGTCTCTTCCACCTTTTAGTCGCCGCTCCTGATCCTTGGGAAGAGGGAGCTTGCAATTGATTTTCCTCCCACATTTAAAGGCTGGCTGTCGCATTATAGCGTTTAGCCGCTCGCTGTTGGGGTTGAAACGCATTAGAAGAGCCCAAACGCATTCTGGGTATAGCCGGCCTGCACTTCGCAATTAGGGGAGTGCTGAATGTGCCCAGGCAGGCCCCCCCCATGGGCACGGTCGTGTCCCGGCTTCCTGGAAAGCTGACTGTGGGGGGGGACTTCGGTGCGAAAACAGCTGTTCAGGTGTGGGGGGCGGCCAGCCCACTCGCCCCCCAAGCCCGGCACTGCAGTATTACAGGGCAGCCCAAATGACAGAGTGCTTTGAACAGCCTGACACATTCCTCTGAAGTGCAAGGGCCAAAAAGAAGAGGACCTCTTTCCAGAACGGGGAATCGTGGTTTTCGGGGGACACCTTTTCCGAGGGCTTGGGGAGTTACATTAATAATGGTCAGTGGGTCTCGCCTGTTTGTGTCTGTTTCTGTGTTTCTGTTGACTTTCCTCCGCTGGTCAAATGGCAGCAGCTCAACAGAGTAAACAGGCCCCTGAAACTTGCCGTTTGCTCCCTTTACCCCATCAAATTATTATTATTATTATTATTATTATTATTAATAATAATAATAATAATAATAATGATCATTTTTGATGCTCTGGTGAGGACAGTTAGCTTTAGCTGTGGAAGAGACTCATTTCTGGATGGGACTCTGGCCAGGTCACTGGCTTTACTGTTTAAGTGCCTGGTAGGTCTACGGAAGGATCTCACATGCTGTCCTGGCTCCTGTGTGTAATGATAGGTCTTGCTGTCTATTCTCTCCTGCATATTCACTGAATGCTCACACTGTCTGTGTTCTGTGTGCAGTAGAGCCAGCTGCTGAGGAGTGGCAGCCAGTGACAAGGCCGATGCAAGTGCAGGAACCTGAGGCCACACAGACAGGTACAGTACACCTCACAGTGACCTCATAGTACACCCCACAGTGACCTCATAGTACACCTCACAGTGACCTCATAGTACACCTCACAGTGACCTCATAGTACACCTCACAGTGACCTTACTGTAACCTCATAAGGCATTTTTGGAACCTTTTTCAGTTCTGTCTTGTTCCTGCTGCAGGAACACGATTATAATTCTTTGGAGGTAGTTCTTGAACCTTTTTTTTAGTCCTTACTCCGATACTCCGGAGTAGGTGCTTTTCACTGGACCAAGAACTACTGGGTGGGGCTAATAGTGATAGTTTTTGATGATTGGTTATAAATGCATAAATGAATACCTATTTTATATCCATATTTCTGCATTGGAAAATCCAAACAATAATCAACATACTTCTACCTTATATCACCGTGCTGATGGTAATACTTGCCGGCAGTTATTAGAGGAAATATTGTTACATCGTTTTTTTATTCTGTGGAAAACAAAAGGTTGATCTTCTGACCAGATTCAATAATAAAGTATGAAGATGCTGTAAAAATGAAATGTGATATTTTCAGATCACACAGTCAATCCCTCTAATAACTAAAAGAACAACCTGTTCATCCTGCATTGTTTTGGAGTGACAGCGTAGTTTCCTGTGAATTACGTGTGATGTTTAGCCCACAAACCTTTTGCATCCCCCATGCTTATTTAGAGATCACAGTTCCTGTTGTGCAGTGGAAAAGCGACGCATGATGGTTAGAGATAGCCCAGGAATTTGGAACGAGGAATTGGGTTCCTTAAGTTCAGTGGGAAATACCTAACAGTGACCTCATAGTACACTTTATAGTGACCTCATATACACTTTACAGGTATCTCATAGCTCACCCTTTCCACTGGCAAACAGAAACCAGGCTATATCCAACCCGTCCCATGAAGAGACACTAGTTTCGGCCCGGTTCCAGCACGCTTTGTTTTTCCACTCCACAATTGGTATCTGGGTTTGAAGAGCAGCAGCGACGTAAAACTGAAAAGATGCTTGTTTACTGTGTACATTATGATTTACTATTAACTCATTTCTGTTGGCATGTCTGTGAGAATCATGTTATGTTAGCATTGAATACTATTGGAATTACCATTAGCTTGCATAAATTTGCAGCAATAAACGAATCAATTCGTAATCGATTTTTTCAAGTAGGTGGTTCGAAATTGTTAAGTTCAGAGGCATCGGGAATGTATCAATACATTGTACTATATGATAATACTAATAATGAATAACACTGTTTTTTCCTTGTCTCCATGCGTTTTGACCAATCAGATGACGGAGACACAGTCAGCTCGTTTAAGTCATGCTTTCAGCACTACTAGTAAGCAGGGCCACGTCAGCACGGGTACAGCTTGAGTACTGATCTGCAGTGAGAAACCACGGTATGACTGTGGTACAGCTTGGTTCTTGATGGGAGTGGAAAAGAGCCAGTAGCATATTTTACAGTGATCTCAGAGTGCATCTTACAGTTACCTCATAGTACAGCTTACAGTAACATCATAGTTCACATTACAGTGACCTCATAGTATACCTTACAATGATGTCAGAGTACACCTTAGTGACCTCATAGTGCAGCTTACAATAACATCATAGTACATGTTACAGTGACCTCATACCATCCCTGGCACTACATTGTCCCATCAGTGTCACCCTAGATCAGGGGTCTCCAACTCCGGTCCTGGAGAGCTACTGTCCAGTAGGTTTTCTGTCCCACTTGGCTTCTGATGAGCCACACCTGTTCCTGGTATTTACCTGAGAACAGGTGTGGCTCATCAGAAGCCGGGTAGGATAGAAAACCTACTGGAGGTCACTGCCCTAGATCATCTAACCCAAAGAACATGGATTTGTCTGGGTGCGCACAGAATTGGAACAATATTAGTTACATATTAACAGCTTTGTGGGCCATTTGCACTGAAATGGAAGGCTGGAAGTCATGTCAATCTGTGTGAGAATATTTATAGCTCTCGGACATGTTGTCGCGAGTGTCAGTGTCCCCCTCCTCGTAGCATGCTAACCAAACGGTGGGCGAGGCTGAAACGGCCCCTCCCACCCAGACCTGCTGATTGTGAAGTTCTTCCCAGGCTTGATTACACGGGCTGCCATTCAGGGCTGTTTGGACTTGCCCCCACTGGCTTGGGACAGTGAAGAGCAGAGCCCCTGATAAACCGAGGGCTGGGGTCCAGCTGAGTGATCACTACTGCGTGCTTGTGCGTATCACCAGAGCCCCATTCAAAGGCTCACGCTCTCATCTTGGCTCCGAGTCGTCCGGCAGGACATTTCACTGAACATCTAGAACATTTGACTCCAGATTTTTAATTGCCATTCAGAGTTGTGAGATTTCTGAATTTTTACCATGCAGTAGTAAAATGATTCTGCCACAGGGCATGAAGGCTTCGAAGAGTTCATTTTGAGGTGCTGTTATTCCAAAGGGTAGAAACCTGTTTATTCTGGAAAGGAAGACACACATTGTGTGTGTGTGTGTGTGTGTGTGTGTGTGTGTGTGTGTGGAGGGGGGGTATATTGTGGGTACCAAATGCCCCCACAGTGTAATAAAAACCTGTTATTTTGATGTTGTGGGGAAAAATTTTGGTCCCCACAAGTTTTGTAAAAATCTGTGACAAGCAAAAAACTAAAAATGCCAAAAGTCTTATATTTTGTTTGGTTACTTATGGTTAAGTTTAGGGCTGTGTAGGGGTTAAGGCCGTCATGTTGGGATTAGAGTTTTCCCCATAGAAATGAATGGGGAGTCCCCACGAAGATATAATTACAAACCTGTGGGGTGTGTGTGTGTGTGTGGGGTGGGGGTGGGGGTTACCACGCCAAAGCATCTTTCACGTGGCTCTGCCTGTGTCAACTTGTTCCCGTCCTGCAGTTCGCAGGGGGCGAGAATGTGCTCTGCGGGGGGGGGGGCCATTAGATTCAAAAGCCGTTACAGCTGTCGGCAGCAGGGGCGCAGGGCGAAGCAGATATACAATCGCCGTGAAATACCACATCTCGGGGAATTCTTCGACCGACAACTGTGCTGCTATTGTTTACACACACGCTAAACCAAGGTTGCTGTTATGCTGGAGGTTAGAGACGAGTAAGTGACTAACCCCCAGTGATAGATTTCAGGCTCTGTAGGCATCTGTGTTGGGCCTGGCTCTGCTTTCTTGGGCTATTCTGACCCCTACAGGCGAGTGGTAAAATTATCCTGACAATTTGTTATAGGTGTTAGATGGACTGCAAAGATAACAAGCAATAACCAGTGTTTGGGAAGTTGCTAATCCATTACAGATATGGAAAGTTCAGGTCCAGAAAGTACAGATCCAGACCAAGGTTTTGTTTCAACCAACCACTTGAGTATAAAGAGTCACAGCTGCAGAGTACTCATCTGGATTTGTACTTTCTGGACTTGAACTTTCCACCTCTCTCTGTACTGGATTACTTTCGTGAGTAACTTCCCCAACACTGGCAATAATAATATGGTCATTTGATGTACCGTGATTTTTAGCATATATTTGTCAGTGTATTTTTCACTGTCATGTGACCTTCCAGGAAAAGAGGAGCATGAGTCACTGGCGGAAGCGTCAGACTACTTCTATGAATACGGCGCGGAGAGCGAGCCCTTCCCTGCAGAGGAGGACGATGGCAGCCAGACGGAAGGCCCCCACGACAGCCTGTTGCACCCGGTGGACACCAAGGACACCCCTGAGCGATGGTGCGCCCCCGCATCCTCTCCCCCTGCCACAGGGGTGGCTGGATTCTCATTTAAGTGAACAAGGCTCCGGGGTGCGGAGGTGGAAAATTCAGGTCAAGAAAGTACAAATCCAGACCAGAATTTAGTTTCAACCAACCAGCTGAGTATCTGTGACTGTGACTCTTTATACGCAACTGGTTGGTTGAAACAAAACCTTGGCCTGGATTTCTGTTTTCTGGACCTGAACTTTTCCCCACCGCTGAGGTTGCAGCTGAAACGAACACCAGCATGCTCTACACCCCTCAAAGTTTGGAGTTTGACTCCAGCGCCCCCCAGAGACTCTGAAAGTAGCTGTAGTTTTATCTGGTGTTTATTCACGTTTTGTTTATCTGTGGTCATTATGCATCGGATCGAACAATTACATCGCATATGTGGAGTTTGTCTCCTTAACTGACGTTCCGTATGTCAGGAGGCCTAAATTCGTGGCATGCCTGTCGTAGGCGTAGCGCGTCTGTCTCTGGCAGGCCATGATGGTGTCAGACAGCCGCTTGCGAGTTGCACCCTCACGCTGTGTCCTGTCCTGCTCTTTTTTCACAGAAGTGCCCCCCCCCCCACCCCCGGGCCACAGCGCAAGACATTCCTCAGCTGTACAGTGCTTGTAAATAAACCACGGTGAGGGGAGAGCGAAGAGGAACAGGGTGGGGTGGGGGGGGGAGGGGGGGTGAGAGGCACGGGGAGAACGGAGCGTGTGGGCAGGAGACGTTTGCTGAAATTGACGACTCCGGCCGTCTTTTACACCCCCATCTTATCCTCACCAGCAAGCGTCCTTTTATTCTGTGTCTGTATGATGTTTCATTTAATCTCTAGAGTAAACGAACAAGTATTTATGTTTGTAATTATACTTGAGTTAAAACAAATGTCTGTTTGGTTTTTTTCCCTTGTGGTATTTATTTTTAGCCTGGCATCTTTGTTTGATTTTTTTTGTTTGGTTTATCTCCCTATTTTCACTTTTTCCAGCCCAACGTCGCTGACCATATGTAACCACAACATATTAGAATCTTCAGATAATATTTTTGTATCAAGGATCCTTTTTAAAAAACCTTGTACAGCTTATCTGTTCAAATACTTTTATTTAATGACAGTCTTGCTCAAAATCATAAAGCCAGACTTTATTGTACATTGTATAAGCTATTTTGTTATATTACTTAGTGTCTTAAACAATTAAATGAAAGCAAATGAAGTCTTTAATTACTGTAAATTAAGATTTTTTTTTAAAGATTGTAACCTCCCCCCCCCCCACAACTGCGACTATAGTGCTTCTTAAAAATAAGAACATAAAATTGTGTATATGACCCTTGTGTGCGACCTGGTTTATATAGATCCTTCACTCATGAATGTGGTCCTTAACTTTCACAGACGTGTGCGGGTGAAAGTTGGGCTGTAGCCGTCCGATGCGCCATGCGCTGGTGCTGATTCACGCTTTCAATAATGCGCGATTAGTAACCTGACACTGACCCCTGCTAGCATAACCGCGTGCCGCGGGTCAGCTCCTCCATTTGCCCTCGTTAATAACGCAGAGTTGGATTTCCTAGCCGGCCTCCTGCGGAGCCCGTTAATCATTAATGCTCGTGTGTCGGTCAGAAAGGTAGGCCGTGTCTTCAGGTTCTCGTGCTTCTGACGGCACACGGCCAGCCTGACGAGAAATTTTTATTCATTTCGATCCGGTGTTCTGGGATCCCATCTGCCCACCTTGCAGAACTGAGTTACCGGCGAGTTCTATGAGCAGCATTAATCAGTTATACATCCTAAGAATGTTCCAGATTCGTCTCCAGTTGGGTCTTCTCATTATTTTACAAAACCGAGAGAAGGATATGGAATTCCAGAGGACCAGGAGCCTGGAATGTAGTACGGTTTGTGTGTATGGAAGAGGGGCGATTGTCCCCTCAGACACTGGATGGGATGAGCGAACAGGAAAGCGGGAGGAGGGGGGGGATCTCCAAATTGAACGACTGCTTCAGTGGAGATTATGTTACGTGAGACTGAACCTGAGTGATGACACAGTTGCTGTGCCTGACAGTCACCTGAAAAGTAGCTGTTTCATGGGAAGCCTCCAGTGGACTGGGACACCAAAGGGCTCTTAGAAGTGCTTGTATCACGTTAGGGCTTATAAAACTTTAATATGAACTCAGTTGCATTTGTTAAGAATGTAACTAGTTCTCATTACTTTTGTAGTCCTGAGAGAGGGTGAATCTTTGACAGTGAGCACCAAGAATTCATGCATCACGCCGAAAGACCCAGATGCTTGATAATCAGGAAAGACATCCTCCACAGCCCTGCCTGAAGATCTCCGACTCTCTTCATACGAGGCCAGCTCTGATACCTCACCTAGAAGATGACATTCTGCTGATCAAGCATGAACTGCCTGCTTCGGCTCTTTGGCCAGAAGCTTGAATTTCGGCGCTTAAACCAGCATTAGATGGCTTCATCTCTGTCAACGGTTTTAATTGTTTTTGGCATCATTCAAGAAAGCCAGTCTGCATTCATTTCCATCGGTATGTCAAGACGCTGTACTCTTGCCTTCAGTTTTTGACAATACATACTGGGGTAAAAAAAAGTGGTGGATGCATTTTGATTCTGCAGTCATTTGAATCTTAAAAAATTCACGCTGAGGAGAATCATTGCAATGAGATTCATAACACCTCAGTTCATTTTTCATTTGATGTCTATAAACGTTTATGCATGTATTGTAGTAAGTACATTGCACATATGAACTGGACAGTTGATCAGAAGTGTGGCTCACTGAATGCGGACCCCCCGTCCTGTCTGTACGTATAAGTCGCTTCTCTTCAAATAAACTTGAATTCCAGACCAGATGGAGAAGAATCCTCCTAATATTGCAGGCAGAGAAAAGGGTAAGTCTCCAGAATTTTATTACTAGCTTTTAAAAAATATATCCCATTATGTGCTGATTACTCTGAATACCCTGGTGTAAGAGGTTACAGTTTAGACCAGAGTGCGGTCAACTCACTACAGTATCCTGTGTATACTAACCTTATGTTTGCGTTTTTCACAGATTGGAATTTAAATGTATGTGTTCAGTATATTTATGTGAAATTTAATTTTAAATTTGGATTTATTTTTGATAACCAAGGGTATTTAGTTGACAAATTCTTTGTATTCATGTATTTCCATAATCATATCTTGATCAGAAGTTCATGTAGCGCCGTTAGAATACCGACGAATCCAAATGCTCCAATGAACACGGGCGCAAAATTCTCTTTTTTGCGCGCGTTTTTAAAATGTGCCATGTGACCACGATGCCAGCGCCTCTAAAGCGGCTCATCCTGTCGGCAGGCCCGGGTCCAGGCCGCTACGCCCTGCCTCCGACTATCGGTTTCCTGGGGCATGATTTTACGAAGTCAACCAGCCCTGCATATTCCTTCCACGGCAGGATGTGCGACCACAGTGAGTGCGACCAAGCTGTCAGGAGGGCGTTTAATCAAAAAAAATATTTCAAAATTTGATTATTTCTTCCACCTTCTTAACATAAAGATCTGCAAATGAAAAATAAGCAAAGACCTTCGTAAGACCTGAACAAAGACTAACAATAAAATCTAAAACCTTCCCATTTATATCAGCAAACTGTAATGTCAGACTTCGGCCACTTGAGGGTGACAACAACACAAGATTTAACCGTCCTGAGTTCTTTTAGGCGGAGGTGATTTGAGCTGGCGGTGTTTTTCCTTTGAGATGTTATCTCCACGGTATGCAGTGATGACACTTTTACCTGTTAAAAGATCTTGATATTTAACTGAAGCAATTGAGTATCATCTGAATCGGGTCTAGAGCTTTAGGCATCTGGAATGCTGTTGTAAACCTCTAATTGCCAAGTTACTGTATTTACATTTGCAGTTTGACATTTCTGTACAAAGCCACAAACAACTTCGTTGCATTTAACACCATAATACTGTTGCTTTGTTCACCCTCTATTCCAAAAGAAAAAAAATGCATTTTACGAAAATGAACTTTACAGTCATTTAATACTGATTTGACCAATTAGGTCATATGAATTAAAACCAACGCACATACAGTATTGTTCTTGAATGACAATGATCTTTGTCTAGGCTACAGTTTCTCCCCTAGGATTTCAGTGCTTGGATTTCAAACTGCATATTTTTAGACAAGTCCAGTTCGTAAATAGTCATTTATATTCATAAAATGATTTATATTTGGAAAAACAGAGTGGTGTGTCAAATTGATTTTTTTGTGAAACTAAAGAGATGAACAGCGTGAAGTTTTATGTTGATTTCTGAAAGTCCTGTGAATTTTTTTGTGACTCATGTGTGCCTTTCTTGGGTGTGCATTGCATAGTGTTCTCTGTGGACTCCAGTCCTGGCCCTAAATATCATGTTGACGCAAAAATAACTCGCTTCGGTAGGGACGGTACCCCAGCGTACTCAATGCTGGGCAGGATGAGCCATTGTGGTAAGTCTACTTTTGTTAGCTTCTCAATTTTATTTCATGGAATCTGGTGCAGTGCCTTCGTCCAGTGCTTTAAGAACCACAGTATGCACACAAAGAAGGACATTAAACTAGATTTCCGTGTTTCTTAAGAGCAAGCTGTTTTACCACATAAAGCTGTTACAAAATCCAGCTTCAAATTTTCTAAGCGGCCTGCACTTGAAGTGTAACTTCAGCCAGCAATGGCAAAAGTACCTATTGAAACAAGCATTGTTCTCCTTTTCTGAAAAGCTGGATGCTCTTACTGACCGACATTCAAAGGTAGGTTTCAAAAAACCAGGAAATGCTTGGTGACAGAGCAGTCCTCTCAACTCGAGCTAGGCTGTAGGCTAACTGGTGGATGAGCGCTGCATTTTGTAAGACAGACACTCACGCATGGGCAGGGCAGGAGGTTTGAGCAAGTTCTTCCAGTTCACTGAATCAAACTGCTGCAGTATTCAGAGCATATAGCTCAATACATGTGCCCGAAATTGCAGGCCCTCAGAATCTGCTTTTCACAAGAATAAATCCGTGTCTCTATCGTAGTGACAAACTTCCAGACTCCAGGACCCGGTTCTTACAATCCTGAAGCGGCTCCCATTGTCAACGGCCAGCGGAGGCCCCCATCATACACCATGGGCTCTCGAACCCGCTACCGCGGGGTGGACAGCATTCCAGCCCCTAACAAGTACAGCCTCCCTTCACTAATGGGCTCTAAAGTGCCCACCAAGCCAGCCAGTGCCAGCTACACCATATCAGGACACTGCAAGTCCGGGGGGGCGTCACAAGACCTGGCTAAGACCCCGGGTCCTGGCAGGTACAACAGCACCGATCCCAGCATCTATTTGCCCAGGCAGCCAGTGTTCTCCATGCTTAGCAGGCACAGCCTCCCCCACGACAGGACCTGCAAGCCGGGCCCCGGCTCACACAGCCCCGAAAAGGTCGTGGTGCATAAGCCCCGCCCCCCAGCCTTCTCTATGGGCATCAGACACTCTGAGTTCGTCACCCCGCTGGTGATAGACGCTTTGGACTGACCTGCGGATCTCTCCACCTCAGCAAGATTCCCGTTCCGAACTGTTTCCCGTTGTGTTTCATAATCTTTTTTCTTGTTAATATTTCTTTTGAGACGCCTATTTCTCTGGTCCCAAACGCAATTTAAAAGGCAGTTTTCGCGAATGGCATTTAATCGTGCAGGATGTGTCAGATAAGATGTATTGAGGTTTTTTTTCTGGTAAAATTTTCATAATGTCTACAAAGGAAAGAAAGAAAAAGAGGCTGCTTACGCTAATACGGAAACACAAGCAAATCAAAGCGCATGTCACTCAAAAAATAGACACATGATAGCAATTCACATTTAATGCAATAAAAAGAATCTACTTAATGTAGCCCTGTAGTAGAAGGAAAACGACACTATGGGTTCGATAATCATTAATTTTCTTAAAATTAGGTCAAAATTGTACAAAGGTGCAAAAAATATTTTTATATTTTCTGGATTAAAATGGTTAATTCTGAGAAATGTATTATTGTAAATGTACTATTCCAAGTTTATCAAAAACAATATCATACTTTGAATACTTTGTATATTCATTACCACAATACCTCATATACGTCTTACTGTCATTTAATTCGAAACTGTGGATTTTCTGCACTATTTAGAAATAGGCCTTTTCAACGACCAAACGCAAAAATATGAAATTAATATAATCAAGAGCAAAATACGTAAGAGCCTCTTGAAAAAGCAGGCAAAGCTAATTATGTTTTCAAAAAAGTGCATCACGAATTATAAATAGGCCAAAGTAAAATGTACCAGCCGTTACTTGGTTCCCTTGCCGTAGGAAGCCCTGACTGACCGGGCGATGCGCACCCGAGCGTTTGCCCGCTCCTCAGACTCCGGCGCAAACTGGCATCTCTGTCCCGGCGCCGTATTACAGGTGGGCATCGCTTCGGACCGCTGCGTCCTTAACTTTACCAGCCTTTTTGCTGCTTCGATGCACCGTTATTCGGCTTTGCTATTAATATTAGCTATTAACAGCAGAAATACCCAGGTGACATTTTAACTTTATTCATGCCTCGCCTGCAGAACGGAGCCGCTTCGTTACGAACCGTAAACGGAACGAAATGAAAGGCGACATGATTATACATAATGAACCGAAACGCCGCGCAAGCGTGTTTGTTCGAGTTGGAGTTTTATTCTCTTATTTTTTTTATTTGCTTTGAAATCGGAATTGAATCGCCGCCGTTGTACTCATGGACGTAGCCATTAGCAGTCAGCTGTAGGGATGTTATGGGAAGCCAGACTTGCATATAGAACGGAGACCCGCTTCCCAAGGTGGACGGACCGGGTCCAGGGTGCATGCATGCGTGTGCCTGCATTCAATCGGGAGAAGGACATTTTACCGGCGAGGAAACACAGGCAATGCACACCCTGACAATAATCTGCAAGGTGGCCAGCTCGGGAACTTGATGCGATAATCAAGTATATTCAATATGAGGTGGAATGTATTAGAAAAAGGAATTTGAGGCGATCATGACCCAGTAACCTTGTTGATTTTGTTTCTTGCTATCCGGTTTTTCAAGCTCGCTGGCTTTTCAATGTAGGTCACTACTGACGTGTACTCGCTGGTATATAGGTCCACTGGACAAGGTGTTTCAATAAGTACTGACTACTACATCAGTCCTGTATGAAAAATGATATTAGAATGTATGTTATGTTGATTTCAGTTGATATGAAAAATATTGTGTGGTTTTTGTTGCAACTGATAAGAAAATTTAAATAAACTAGAAGCCTGCAACGAATATAGAACAACGGAGGGAAATGAGAAATATGTGGTAAAGCTGGTTTGAAAATATGAACATGACAAAAAGTTTAAAAGAATTAATTCAGTCACATTTAACGAATACATACCTAAATAAATCCTTATATTATTCATAGAGTTATTTTAATTTCTTTTACTAATTACTTTTGTTTCTGTTGTGCTTTCTTTTTGACTTTTACAACAAACGTCATTTTTATTAACGGGCACAAATTAATACATTTTCTGGTCCCATGTGAACACTGAGCTAAGCAAACAAAGTTAATATGACCAAAGGAGCCAGGCAATTTAATGAAGAACGAAGTCAAACATGGCCTTACCAGAATTAT
>JAODLC010000036.1:4962477-4979455 GCA_026781145.1 Hippopotamyrus pictus | reverse complement strand
TATATATATATAGATTTCTTTTACTAATTACTTTTGTGTTTTCCTTTTGGCTTTTACAACAAACGTCATTTATATTAATAGGCACAAATAAATACATTTTCTGCTTCCATCTAAACACTGAGCTAAGCAAACAAAGTTAATGATGAACAAAGGAGCCCGGTAATTTGATCAAGAACGAAGTCGAACATGGCCTTACCAGAATCATGCCATGGACATACACTGACCTGGTTGTTTCAGTTTGCTACTTTATAAACTTTTAGTTTTAAATGTCAACGGTGGTTAACCACACTGAAGGCAGAAAGAATGTTTACCCACCTGTCAAGCCTATAAAATTGATGCTGTACAAACTATGCGCAAAAAAAAACCCACACAAATCTCGCTACATTGGCGGTTGGGCAGTTCTGAATCTTGTTTTGGTGGCCACCCGCGGAGATTAAAATAAGATTACAATGGTGTATTTTCATGCATTTGCTGATGTGCCAGCGCAAAAGAAAAAAAATGAGCCTGGACAGCAGTCTCTTTAGTATTTCTGTATAAAAAACGATTTCTCCATTTTAGAATAATAAGATGATTTTTTATTTTCTTTTGTAACTGCATGAGTACCATTGGTCAGTTTAAACAACCAGATGTGTTGTCTGATATCTGTTTCTTGCTAGTGGACTCCCTGGGTATTTTATTACAATTGTACTAAGCAGTTCAGTAAACACATAGTTACCTCTTCCTGTAATGATTAGAATATAGTGGAATGATTGATTTCTTGTCTAGTCAACACTCATCTTGAGAATTAACATGCGATAGCCTACATCAAACACGTGTTACATCATTTCTAAGAAAAATTGCAGTTTTTTTGTGTTAAGGAAGTAAGTGTGTCGATCATGTGATTGGATGCCGGTGATCATGTGATTGTATGCTGGCATTAAAGAGGGTGTGACCCATGGCCCAGTGGTAAGTGTGACAGGGGCATTCTGCCGTGCTGCACAGGAGAGCGACTGTTTGATCTATGGACACATGGTTAGTGGTCGTACCCACACAGAGTTAGCCTCTGCGCACGCGGCAGACTACGCACTCAGAGTGTGATTCACGTAACTGTATTTTTAAAGATAGAGCACAGTGTGTAACCAGCTCAGATAAAACATCATACATTGATACTGGTGAGTTATGTTTTGCACATTATTCACTTGTATGGGATTGTTGTGTTTTTGTTTTTTTTTTTTTTATCTCTCTGATGAAATTTTAACTTTGATTATGTGGCAGTAGCTATTACATATTTCTCCTCCAGACTAATTAATATCCTTCTTTTATATGTTTCCTCATGCAAAGAAATAGAAACAGACGACAAAGTAAATCCATACTATTTTAAGATGTCTCTCCAGTTTTAAGATGAATACGCTGTGATGGTGATATGGGTGATATGATTATTATAATTCAGGGCAAGCAGTAATTCTAATGTACACTAAATGGATAGAGAAAATTATCGGAGGCCTCATTTTGAAACCTCGGTGAAAGGTTTGGAGGGACTCTTTGAAGTGGTGGTCATAATATACAGCTAGCAAGTAGTAGTGTGAGAGTAGTGTGAGCGCTGGGTTACTCTCAAGTTTTTCGCCGTAACATAATGTAACCTGCGATTGTACTAACAACACAATACAACTGCAGTTTAAATTCAAGATCTCGGCAACCTTCAGAACTTACTTTTAATATTCTAAATAAATAGATAAGTATATGACAACAGAATTTTAGATTTTATTTATATTCTTATTGCATAAGTGTCAGGATCGGTGCCTGTCTTGTCCTGTTCTGCCTGTTGTTTCACTGTTTGGCCTGTGGGTGTCACTGGTCATCCCGTTCTGCTCCTTGTGCTCCCCAAGGTTTACCACAGTTAATATTCTCTAGGTTGCTCTTGGTCCCGGGACCGCTGTGTGGCTGAATGTGCTGAGTGTATGGCTACAAGTCACACATCCCATACCATCATGAGCTTGACTCTTACTTTGAACATGTACAATATTTGTGTCCTGGAATTTTTCTTGGTTACCTCACGTTAATCATGTTCCTTCTGTTCATGTACCACAGTTAAGTCCTTGCCTTTAGTGTCTTTGTTCTGTATAACCCTGCCTTAGCCCAGCCTTATACGTATGTCCTGTCTTCCTTGTATTTCCTGGTGTTTGAATCCCTGGCAATCTGTTGATTGTTAATGTCCCACACTTGCTCCTTATGTAGCCCTCGTTACCAGTGTATATATGTGCCTGTCCATGCCCTGCTCCTCTGTCGGTTATTGTAGGTGTTAGAGCATGTTTGCCTTTGGTCCTTGTTGATGCCCCTCGCTGTAAACTCCTTCCCTATTTGTTAGATAGCTCTGAGTTCCCTTGTTTTTCAGTTTAATCCTAGTTACTTCCAGTATTTTCTACCTGCATTTGTTTCGATCCCTCATGGTCTCTTTAGTTTTGTTGGTTTGGTGGTTTGTTTTTGGCAATAAAGTTCCCCTTTGTCTGGAAAGCTGCATTGTGGACCATTACTCATGCCCTGATATTATAATAAGGAGAAATATGATGCACTGCACCTTGCACATTCAATCTGTGACAAAAATCTGCTGTGTGCTTTGCCATTTGTTTGCATCATGCAGTGAGAGGGATGGATTGTGCTACCTTTCAGCACTTTTGTGCTATATTTTAATCATACCATATTTGGTTTATTTGTCTTTTATCTTTAGCATTATGATGTAGATTTTTTTACTAAAACTAAAAGCAGTGTATTTAAGGGGGAAATATATATGCAACGCACAGGCCTGTAAGCAAGATTAATTAATCATTCAAATTGGAATAGTTTTTCGCTGTCGTGTATAAGTGTACAGCCTATAACTTTGATATTTACTCATTTAGTTAGCTGAAGCGGCTGCTGAATAGATTACTAGACCTAGCCACTGTCGGGTAGGACCTGCTTCTGCTTCCGGAATCAATTAAAGGGTCGAAGAACTGTTTCGAGAAGCATTTCTGCCCGCCGGTGTTAAACTGACTGGTACCCTTTCACTCTTGCGGCCTTCCTGTTAACTTTTAAAACTCTGGCTGTTCTCCTCAGCCCTCCCTTTTTAGAAGGGTGTCTTTGGCCACAAATGCCATGGACTGCGTGTGTTTTGTTCCTCACACCACTCTCTGTAAACTCCAGTACAGGGGTCACCAACCTTTTTGAAACTGAGAGTTACTTTACAGGTACCGAGGGCTATCAGTTTGAAACACCCTCCTAAACTTATCTAAACTTCATGTATAATAAACATGTTTTAAATGCTTTTTTTGTCTTAGATATTGTCATTTTCAAATCTATATAAATGCAAATGTGATTAAAGAAGAATAGCAACAGGATAAAATTAAATTTTAGACGCTGCTCACTGGTGAGTCGTGCTATTTTTAGAACAGGTCCGCGGGCGACTCGTGGACCTTGGGGGCATCCTGGTGCCCACAGACACCATGTTGGTGACCCCTGCTCTAGACACTGTAGTGCATGAAAATCCCTGTAGAGTGGCTGTTTTTCAGATGCTGGAACCGCCACGTCTCGCACCAGTAATCACACCACATTGAAAAATAGATCAAGCAGCTTAGCCATTCTGATTGTGCGCTGTATGTACTCAGCCATGGGATTGGCTGTTTGTAAGGGCAGGCTGTTTGCATTAGAAAGCAGGTGTACCTAATAAACAGGCCAGCCACTGAGTTTATGCTCAAAACAGGTGATGTTGACGATTTATATATATGATTTCTGTCAGATACCTTAAGCTGTAGTTTAACTGTAGATGATTGATATCAGATTATTGGTGAGCCGAAGGAACTTCTGTACGAATACCATTTGCTTCATATGCTAGGTGAAGGAAAAATCTTCAGGTTATTTTGAGGGTGATGTTAAATATTTTTATGCACATAACCTAGTTTTAGTTTGACGACTGCATGTTTGTTATGTGCTATTTAAGAATTTTGGTGCAAGTTATTTTAAGTTATTTTACTTTTCAACTCAGATTTCTCAACCCTTTATGTCTGGATGAATAAACCTGAGTTTTTTTCATCAGTCCTTTGTGTCCCATCAGCGCGAAGTGGGTGAGCGATCCCCTCATACCACCAGGAGACTGGGATAATTATCTATCGCAATGCAGATAAGTTGAAAGTCCCCGTGCTGTAATGGCAGTTTCACACGTTCGGGTTCCCAGAAAAGCGCACGTTGCGAATCTTGCTTAACCCACTTACGGCCGTCACCGAGGGGGGGGAATTCTGAGGTCCGTCCAGCCGAAAGCTGATCTGACATCAGTGAAGCTACAAAAAGGGGGGGGGGGGTAGGTCAGGCCTGGGGCTCCCCTGCTCCCTATGGGCTTGGCTGATGGCTCTCTGGGGAGCAAGAAGAGGCAGAGAAACACAGGCAACAGGGAGAGAGAAAGGCCCAAGGCTTTTCCCAGTAGTAATTCTCCTTAAGTACTCTTCCATTGTTCCCGCGTGTTTTTATCACCCAAGCACGATCATTTTCCAATTTTTCAATGATCGTGCTTTTGCTTTGTCATAATTTAGCCCAACCAGTGGCTCTCTCAGTGTGTTATGGGCAAAAAAAAGCCATTGTTCACGGTTTCTATAACAACAATGGGGTCAATGATGCATTTCAGATACGCAGTCTTAAAACACACGCGTATGATTGCGTATGGTGATGTAACATGCAGCTATACCTAATGAGCTACCCAATGAATTTATGCTCAAAACAGGTAATGTTGATGTTTTATATGTATGATTTCTGTTAATTACCTTAAGCTGTAGTTTAGGTGTAGATGATTCATATCAGATTTTTGGTGAGCAGAAGGAAATTCTGTATAAATATAAAACAAGATGATTACACCAACAGCAGGCTGGTGTAATCCCTTACACTTCAGCTAATTCAAAATGGCTGCCATGCCAATGTTTACCACAGAACTGCATGGCGATATTACTACAGTAACCCTTAAAAACAAACAAAACTATTGTTATCCAGTGGATAATTTTGTTCTTAGTTTAAATATATTTCTGAGAAATTTCAGCAATGTAAGCTTTAAGGCGGCAGTGTATTTGAATAGTAAATTTTGTTGTTTGGTGAAGTGCACACATTCTAAACATTTACTCCGTTTCCTTCCGTCTTGTCAGTCGTGTCGTTTCGTCTATGGAACTTATTTCCCACCCATATTGAATTTTGTCTTTCACTTCACTGAACCTGCTCACACGGTCGCACGCCCTGACTTTATGCACAGCGCGCTGCATGTGACAGACACCCAGAATGTTTGAATGTTTTAGCGTTTCTTTTTAAATCAGCACCTAACGCCTTTCATGTGTGTCCCGCATGACATCATGGGCCAATTGATTATGGGCTGTATGCAAATCAGGCTTAGAGAGTAGAACATTTATTTCAAAGACCAAACACCCACGTGGAGGCTTCGAAAATGTCGTGCTGTAAAATGTTTCCTGTTGTTGTTTCTGATAATATAAAAAATATAATTTCAGTTCACGGCTGAGGCTCGCTGGGTCTGCCCCTGGGTCCGGAGCAAAAGCGTAGTGTTGACATGTTGCAGTAACTTCCACCACTTCTGTAAAGGTTTCTCTGCTCATCCTGGAATCCGGGTGGGCCCAAGCTGCACTCTCACCCTCAGTAGCCCAAACAGATGCCTCCTTCTCAGGCTTCTCCTGAAACTCCTGCAGGCAACGTTCAAACCAAGACCGTCACATCGTCTGAAAGCATCGCGTCATGGCTGTCGTGCAGATCGAGTCCGGCACGTTTCCCAATGATAATGCTTTTGCTTCGATGCAATTTCGCCCAGTCGCCAGCCTGTACCACACTTAGTGTGTTATGTGACAAAACAAAAACATCATTAGTAGTCACATGGGGTCGATGATGCTTTTCAGATACGCAGTCTCAAGTCATAGAACACATATGTATCACTGAGTATGGTGATGTAACGTGTTTACTGGTTTGTACACAAATGACTAAACGCTGGACGGCTGGTGGTTTTTAAAGGGCAGGCCCATCGCATCCTGTGCGTTAGTAAGACTCCATTCCCATTAGCCGCTGTAATTAGACACGGTTTATTTCCTGCCCAGGTTCCCGTTTGTGCGTCTCATCTGCCGCGTGCCGGAGGGGCGGAGCCAGCAGATGTGCGTTAGCTAATGCGGCGCGAGAGCAGCAGAGCAGGGCAGGGCTAATAGACTACCAATAACAAGATGACATCATCGAGAGCAGGTCGGGGGGAGGGAGCCAGCCAACCGGCGAGCCAGGCTCAGAAGAAAGGAAGGCTTGGAGGCACAAAGTGGAGAGGAGGCGAGAGGGAGAGACCGGGAGCCCGCTCCTTCAAGACTGACAAGGGAGACCTCACTCTCCGGAAGATTTTGCGAATTAGAAAGATCATTTTTCCTTCCGAAACGCCTCTTCCCCTCCCCCTCCCCTTTCCCCTCGTCCTCCAAGCGCATTCCCCTACCAGTCCTCACGCTGAGCTGCTCCCCCGGGCATGCTACTTAAGCCAAAGTATGGCCGCTTTCGCAACGACTCTGTGACCTCCTCCGACGACCTGATGCAGAGCTTAGCCATGAGCAGCAAAGTGGTGGCCACTCCGGTCGTCCCCTCGGGCTCCCCGTCCCTGCCGCTGCCCCCCCTGCAGCCCCTGGGCCGCAATCCCGGCCCCCCCGCCGCTCCGGCCCTGGCCGACTCCCCCGGCGTGGACGGGGACCAGGATGGGACCACTACCTTCTGCATGCTCATTCCCAAGATGCCACAGTGGAAGTTCTCCAACTCTCTGCTTAGCAGGAGTCCTTCCGGATCCAGCTCCAGCAAGGACTCCAGCAAGGGGCCCCCCCAGGGCCCGGCGGGGGCCAGCGGGGCGCCACTCAGTGGCCCCGTGGCCAGCCTGGCTGCCGTCCTCAACTCCTGTGACCCAGTGTGTGTCGCCCCGTGTTCCCTTCAGGCCGTTGCCCGGCAGCGAGCCGCCGCGGGCTCCAGCAGCCCGCCTGCCCCCAGGGCGTCCGGCGCCGAGGCACTCGAGAGCAGCACGGGGACGGGGATGAACCGCAGGGGCAGGGTGGACGGCATCCGTGTGGGTGGGGAGGACTTCACTCAGAAGGGGAGCTTCATCCACAAGCCCTCCCAGGGATGGCTGCATCCAGACAAGAAGATCACAGGACCCGGAGCTTCCTACATCGTCCGGGTGAGTCCGTCAAACCGCTCAGGTGCCTGTTCTTTCACTTTCGTGGTACTTTCACAAAAAAATTCCTAATTCAGGCATGTGTTTGGGGCCGTCATACGCTCTCGTAACTCAGAGCAGCTTATGTTTGTATTTGTAAGGAGGAAGATCGCCTGTGTTTGGCTGTTTACGCTCATGGATGTGTGCTGTGTTGTTTTTAGTCGCTGTGGCCCTGCTGGACTGAATTTGGGGTTTTCCCTCCTCAAAGAAATTCATAAACCCGAAATGTACAACGCAAACAAGCTTTAAGAATACCGGCATATCCGTACATTACATAGCTGCTTAGTGAGTTCGCGTTTTAGTTTGGGAGTTGTAGTTTCCGTGTCGTGATACTTAAATGTAAAATCATTGCACATTTATTTTGTAACGTATCGGCGTAAGGATGAATTCTGTGATAATTGTGAGTGAATCGTGCACTTTCTGTATTTTCATTGCCACTCTGTTAGATTAAATGCCTCCAAGAGCTGACCTATACAGGCAAACACAGATAAACAGTTCAGGAAGTAGACTTCGAATTATGTAACAATCACTTCAAATACAATAGTGCACATATATATTCTGCTCACTATTCCAGTATTAGCTATTACTTGTGTGGGTTTCTCATTAATTTTATGTTTATCTGACCAGTGCAAGGTTAAGCACACACAGGTCCTGCAGCTGCAACCTTTTACCTTGTGTGTCAGCTACAGAGTTACACAAATATATTATCGTGGTATCTGTGTCCTCACTCATCTATTTGTATATTTGAAAATGAGCATTACTGTAGGATTTTAAATTCAGACTATTTGACGTCAGTATCAATGATCTCCCTCATCCCCCTGCAACCCCACATTGACCCTGGCAGCAAACCGATACGGATCCTTATTATCCCGGGCTTGCGCCAAAGCACGCTGTCTAATTGCATTACGCAAGACCCATTCATTCCTACATTCAATTAAATTTAATTACACTCATTTATATCACGTGTTATGGGGAAGAAACGGGGCGGAGCGGGCGGTTTTTCTCATAGCTGATATGCGATGATAATAATTTACTGTCCCCGCGATGAAACGGGCGCAAATCGCGCACTCTAGTGTTCTTTATATAAAGACGTATTAAAATGGTTAAATATTGTCTGGGCATTATGAGTTTAGGGTAAGAATATTTATTTAAGTATTAGTAAAATTCTTAAAGGTGGGGGGGGAAATCCAGATGTGCAACCCATATAATTTGCAACAATGTATATTTTAACTTTGCCACACCGCCGTGGCATAAGTCACCTTTCCGTTCGGGCTTCCTGATAGCGAAACCTGCCCCAGCGTCGTAACGTTACTTCCCTGGCGCTGTGCCGCAATGCGCTTGTGAAATTAAAAACCATCCGCTTGGCAGTCGGCGCGGATTGCTTCACGCTCCCTTTTATCTTGATTAAAACAGGAGAAAGCTCGTCGTGATCGGGGACTTTCATTGCGCGCAGGGGCCGCTTTATTTCTGTCACTTCTGTTTGAAGATAAGCAAATTCATAAAACTGACTTCCTTCACGGCTGTTTCCTAAAGAGCACGGTTTCGCTGCATGGCTCCGAGTCGTGTGCGCTTCTTAGCGCATGCACCAGTATTCACCGGATTAAGCGTGCACCAGAACATCCGGTTCTACCTGCCTGAAAACCCCTTGGCGCTAGTGTTGAATCGGCAATTTGCTTGCTGTTGCAAACTGGGCTGCTAAATCTTGGTTTGTCAGTGCAAATTGATGAATATTGATGGCGGTGTGAGGCTGCGGGTGGACGCAGACAATAACGGCTTTGAAAAGCAGAACATGTGTTCCCAATGTAACTCTTCCCCTTTGTGTTCTAATCTTGTTAAAATGCCCAGTGCTCTTGCAAGGATATGGATCCTTTGGAGGGCCTGTCGGCCAGTATATCTCTGTGTTGTCCGCACTCCAGCATAAAAAGCGATATAAGGTATCGTTTCAGTGTGTGCTAACCTGTCCCATCTCTTCGGGCTACCGCCGATGCATTTGTTTATGTGCTGTAGTTTGTTGTGTGGTGGGGGGGGGTGTTGCCCACAAAAACCTTTGATAAACATTACCGGCGGGTGGGGGACAGCTATGAGTAAGTGTATGGTAGTATATTAGCATAATTGGTGCACTTGCTGGTGTTTATCGATGTGCTTATTGACGTTTTTTTTTTTTTTTTTTGCTTAAGTGTGGGTGTGCCGCTGCCCAAGACCACAACGTTCCGACAAATCCGCAGTTCCACCGAAAGAAAAACGCATCATAATTTCAATTAAACTGTCACAACATGCTCTACAGTATCTGCAGGTTCTGGGTTGTTAGGTAGTTTTAAGGGTTACCAGCATGCTCATGTAGTTTTGTGTGGTGTCTCGTGAAAGTGAGACCATATTAACACTGGTTAACTACATGAAATGCCATTGGCCATCACAAGTTCCTCACGCTTCTGCGTCATGGAGGTAGTTTAGTCATTTCTGCTGACACTATGTGAGGATATATAGGTAAGCCGGTCCTTCCTGATGCTGCTCGATTAAATTTGTTCAGCAAGGGGCAGGTTGGGCAACTTCATAACCGTGCTGATTGGACCGAGAAAACACAGAGTGGCAAATGATTTCGTTAAAATGTGGGTCTTTATACTTCGGTGCAGGACGTCTGTGAATCACCCCATTATATAAACATTGTACATATTTTGGTGTGATACCTCTTCTGCTTTCTTTATTCACACTGAATCGGTCAATAAAGATTCCCACGTCGTCACACGAAACACCTCCCAGCATCTGTGACCTGGCACTTAACGCGGAGCTGACATCTGAATGCCCTGGATCATTGCTTATCTATTCAAAAAACAATTATGCCCCTCAGACTGCCAATCATGACGTCATTCTACGAGAGTTCTAGAAGATAATTATTGTCTAGAATGACATTAAGTCAAAGCATTGTTCAATTACGACCAAGTGTCAGTCATTTGTACTGGCGCATGCAGCTGAGGCCGTGCAATTCACTAAAGCTGTATGTGATAAAGGATTCAGTTTCAGAATGCGGTTTTAGCTTGCTGACATTTCTGATTGACATTTGACATTAGGTCTCAGAAAGTGAATTTCACGCTAACTTTACGGCATAATAATATACGAAATATCTCCAAACGGATGTGAACCAAAGCATTATTTTCCCCTTCTTTACAGTACATGGGCTGCATTGAGGTTCTGAAGTCTATGCGATCTCTGGACTTCAACACTAGAACACAGGTGACAAGGTGAGTCGGGGCCCATTTTCTCTCTCTCTGTTGTCTGTGAAATCTACAGAGCCCATAGAAGGACAGGGTTAGAAAATATTATTGCAAAAACAATTGCGAGTGAATGCGTAAGTTCTGTGAGGTAACGTAAAACTGTTCAAAAATACTCTCCAGTTCTGTCCCCTTATTTATGGGTTCGGTAGAAATTAGATCAGATTTCTTCCATAAAAAAAAATTATATACTTTCAGTCAAATGCTGACGTGTGTGAAACACCCAGACACATACGATTCAGTAGATTTATCACTAGTTAGATTTTACTGCTTGAATACAGCTTGAATAATTGAGTATAATTAGTGTCAATGTTCTGTCAGTTTATCATGCATCTTCCCCAGATGGGGTCTTCATTGGGAACACGAATGTTTGGACGATAGATATTTAATAGATGGAGATTTGCACTAAAGTTGGTTTACGTTTCAGTAGGCTCTTTTACATTTTGTCTGTTCAATTTTTCAATGGCTCTTATTTTCCAGGGAGGTGATCTTCCTAGTAGCCATTGTGCTCTTGTGTGCACACGCACAAAACGTGCAAGCATGCACACACGGAGGTTTATGATGATGTGCTGGAAAACCATACCCGCCCCCACCCCCCGCCCTCCTCCCCTCCCCCGCTCCTCCAGTCGATCGATACCGTAATGTGAGCTGCGGGCAGAGCGAGCTCTAAGTGCGGGCAGAGCGAGCTGAGATGCAGTGATAGAGATATATATTATCGTTGATGCTCTCTAATGGCTGTGCTGAAGTGCACTAGGTCATATACAGATAGATGCAAGATGGTGGAAAATGCCTGTATGGTTGGGCTGGGGGCTGGGGACTGTGGGGTGGGGGGTGCCAAACAGACAACCAGACAAAACAGTAAATGTGAAAGCATATTTGTCCTGCTTAAAGAACAAACGTTACGGCGTGCAGCTCACTGACTATAAAATAATGCGTCACCAGAATACACCAAAACACAGTAATCTGCTCTATAATGTCACTACATGCATTGTGATAATAGACTTCAAAGCAGGAATACCCCAGTTTAGCTGCTGGAGGATGGGCGAATTCTGGAATCAAATCGGTTCTGACAGTCATACCACCAGACCAACAAGCACGATCAGCGTAATGTTTATGACACAGGGATTCGATCAATCATATTATAATCATATGGAGAAGATGACACAGAAGATGCAGTCACATCTGGGAATGGTGACACACAGTGCAGCCTCTCACTATGGATGGGTCAGCACAGTGAGGATCGTTTGTAGACCAGGTATCGTCTCACCATGCAGATAAACATATAGACACGAAGTGTGGGGGGGGGGGACTCGACCCCCAAGTTCCAGGGTTTATGTGATTCCCAGACTCAGAAGACCTACACCCATCCTCTTTGTGATGCTTATTATCGTATGAAAAATATGAGCAGATGAAGCTGGTTGTCGTCTTATTTGTCGTCCTTCACAGGGGATGAGATTATGAAAAAAAAAACAAGCCTGAAAGTCCTTAATGTAGAGGACAAGCTTCGCTTTTTAAATATTTATAAGCCACTTGATCCCGACTGAGTCCTTGACACAAGCAGCTGTCGCTGGTCCCTCCGGTGTCTTGATGCTGGCTCAGATCAGAGCATCATCGATCGTGTTCTATCAGTCTGAGCGACAGCCTCACCCCATGGCTACCGAGTCTACCTTTAAATTTCCTCTTTGCTGCCGCCCCCGATTCTGTAGTTTACCAGTTCAGCCCGCTTACCGACTGATTACATTAGTCCAGATTAGACTCCTCTTCCGAGCCGACTCGCGACACTCGAACCTGTGACCGTTCGGGCAGACCTGGTACCCGCAGCTCTGACACCTGCTGCCTAACGACTGTCACGCAACTTGAAAGTTTGTTGCAGAGTTCAGTTTCGGCGAGAGCGATGGAGTTGGCACTATGTAAGCAGCACCTCCCTCGTTTGAAAGAGATGCCTAATGGGATGTATTATTTTGCTAATGCGCTGCACTGAGGAAGAACATTTTTATGGCTGGATGCTGTTGCTAGGCGCTGTCTTATACAAGTGGCTGACTGGAAATGATTATTATAGATATTGCTGAAAAGTAGAGTCTCATTGCACTGTCATACGAGATGAACTTGCTGTTTGATCTTAACTACTGTATATCTTGGCCAAATAACTCCACATGCCCCTTTGTGTTCTGGGTGGTTCTTATCATGGGTTCTTCACGCCGCCACCGTCAGACGCTGCAGTCTGGCTGATTTGTCCCTGGGCAGATCTTTTTCAAGCCGTTGTCCGCTGTCCTCCTCTGATCTGACGCTCGTGACTCTGCTGCCCCGCAGGGAGGCCATCAACAAACTCTACGAGGCTGTTCCTGGAGTGAAAGGGGCCTGGAAGAAGAAGGTGAGAACCTCTCAGCACCAGCTCATCTAAGCCTGGCTTTGTGAACGAAACGGGGAGCCGACATTTTTCAATATATATTTTTTTGTATTATGATGTTTCATCGCAGGCCAACAGCAAAGCGCTGCAGTGCATCATGGGGAAGTGCAACCTGCGCTTTGCAGGCATGAGTGTGGCTGTGAATATCTGCATCGAGGGCCTCAGCCTGCTGATCCCCACAACGCGTCAGGTCAGCACCCCGTGAGAGATCCTGGCTCAGTGCTGAAGAAACTAACATCCACTGTAGAAATGGGGATTTCCGGGCTCCCACTGTAGGCCGACATTCTTTACAAGTTACGCTTCACTCCGCTCGTTTGAATAGCCGAATCGCGCTGTTTGTTGAGGAAAGGATGATCGTACATTGGCTGTTAGTCCCGTGGAGGCCCAGAGAATGAGAATCACTTTGGATCTCGACTGATGGCCTAAGTGACCAGGTTGCCCACCTCAATCCGGTCCTCGGAGACTCCCCCCACCTCTACTTTGCTGCCCCCACCTCCCTGACGGTCAGTCCACATTTTTGCTGGGAGATGGGAGGGAGCAGAAATGCGGTCTGTGAGTCCCCGAGGACCAGATTGGGAAAAACTGCTCTAGAGCGACCCCTGCTGTTGAGAAGATGCATCCAGGACCCCACTGAGTATGACGTATCACTGTGAAACAGGCACACTGCCCACAGCAGGGGCGGGCAATCTTACCCGCAAAGGGCCGGTGTGTGTGCAGGTCTTTGGGATAACCTGTAGATCAGCTGTCCAAACCCAGGTGTGAGGACTCTTCAGCCAATCAGTCCTGTAATTAGTAATCTAATTAGGGAGTTGCAGAGAGAACCCGCACACACGCCGGACCTTTCTGGATACGATTGCCCACCCCTGCCCTAGATCGTTGAGGTGGGCGTGTGGATAACATGAGGG
This sequence comes from Hippopotamyrus pictus, assembly GCA_026781145.1. Taxonomy (NCBI): domain Eukaryota; kingdom Metazoa; phylum Chordata; class Actinopteri; order Osteoglossiformes; family Mormyridae; genus Hippopotamyrus; species Hippopotamyrus pictus. The sequence goes on along the minus strand of JAODLC010000036.1, from coordinate 4,965,661 downwards.
TGCGTAAATACCGGGTCCCCTTGGTGTGCGTGTCACGCACGGAGCGAGGGACATGCAGGCAGTGGCATGACTGGCGATGATGATGTGAAACAAAAGAAATGACAATGTCACTTATAATAGCTCGTCCCTCAGGAATCGGTGAAGTCATATTTGACTCATATTACTCATTATGGATCTCCCTGTGCTCTATCTACCCGATTGTTGCTTATATAGAGAGAAATGTGTTATTGCTCTGTTAATAATGTATTGCAAAGACTAATTATATTCCGCTCTCCTTCCTCGTATTACGGCACTGCTGTGCATTTTTCATCTAAAACATTAATTGCTTCACTGAGCTGAATATTAAATACGACGGTACATGGTTAGACAGTGTCATTTATATTTCACACATTAAACATATTCATGATGACACTACAGATGACAAATGACAATAGCTGGTTAGATTTAATAAAGACAAATTGCCCATTGATGATGATGTAAGTATTTTTCAGACTTTTTTTTTTTTTTAAGTTTTCATCATTATAATAAATGATTCATTCACATCTGTAGATTTTATTTTTTAATTGTCTATTCATGTTCTGTTTGTGCCTTCACATTCTCTCTCATTCTGCCCCTTTCGCTATGTCTCTCTGTTTCTGCAATCAGATTCTGAGCTGCTGTAACATCCTCCTCTCCCTCTGGGGATCAATGAAGTACCGTCTCATTTCTCACAGTGTAGAGCTCTGCTCTGCACTTTTTTACTTTTCACATAATATCACTCCGTCCTGTACTTTTGAAATGTCACTCTTCCATTTCTTTGTGCGTGTTCAGGCAGAATTTACTCAAGTGGGAGTGATCGTCCCCGTCGAGTCAAACGCTCCCCTCTGAGGTCGAACATGAAGACCAGCCGGGTGATAAACAGTTTCGTTTGATGCACGAATTACTTGTTTGTTTGTCTTTTTCTGACTAGGTGATCGCTCACCACCCCATGCAGTCCATCTCGTTCGCCTCCGGGGGAGACACGGTGAGGAAGGCCAGCCACGGCACCGTTTCACGGTGCTTTAAATTAAATTTGGCAGCCTTCTCTGGGCGATTTTAATAGAACTTTTGGCCGAATTCGTTTTCAGGACACGCCGGATTATGTGGCCTATGTGGCTAAAGATCCTGTCAATCAGAGAGGTAAGGGTCCGCCCTGCCTGGCCGTAGCATCATGGGAAACGTAGTTGATGGTTAAAACTACATTCACCAGCACCCTTCTTGGCCCCCACTCTCCAAGCCTGCCACATCCTGGAGTGCTGCGATGGCCTGGCGCAGAGTGTCATCAGCACCATCGGCCAGGCCTTCGAGCTGCAATTCAAGCAGTATTTGCACAGCCCTCCGAAGGCCATTTCCGCCTTGGACAGGTGAGGGCGCCACACTCAGCACCCACGGCAGCTGCTGTCCGCGTGCCGACATGTAAACACGTCAGTTTTGGTAAATGCATGTGTGAGCCTACATATATACAGTGCAGCAACCTTACATACATTTAACACAGTTAAAACAGAAAATCATGGTTTATCGAGACACTCCTGGTATTAGTCAACCAATGTAGCTCTTCAAGCTAATGGTCTCACCTGTCATAAAGTTATCACGGCTTTAGTATGGGTCTTTATACTTTAAGCTTTTTACCCACCATCCATCCATCCATCCATCCATCCAGCCAGCCATCCGTCTTACATAATCACATATCTAGTAGAGCAGTATTTCCCAACCCATTTCCAAGGGACCCCCTGACAGTCCCTCCCAGCATCCTATCAGGGAGCAAAAACACGGACTGTCTGTGTGTCCCCGCGGCCCAGGTTGGGAAAGGCTGCAGGGCCGCATTCATAGACTATTTTCGTTGTCCGTGGGGCTTAGGAATATTAGGACTGGTGAATCGGCGTGGGGCGACGACGAGGATGCCTCGGAGCACGACTACTACAACAGCATCCCGGGGAAAGAGCCCCCGGTCGGGGGGCTGGTGGACTCCAGGCTGAGACCCGCTGGGGCCTTCCTGGGCCACATTCACTCCCAGCCCCCCAGCAAGGCGGCGCAGGTGTGTCTCTTGTGCTCACCGGTTACACATGGCTGTATTTGCACACACATTTTGTACTTTTACCAAAATAAGCTGCGGCCAGTTTAAAGTGTCACGATAGCTTTATGAGATGCATGACTGCTCTGTCCAGGAATTGAGCTGCGTTAGACGGTGACGTTAAAATCAACGCTCCCGGTTCCTCGTTGACATTTGTTACAGCAGATTAGCCAGCAGCGACTTAGCATTTCAACATTTGTGGGACATCTGCTTTGTCAGTCAGGGTCTTCCTCAAGAAGAGATACTGCCCACCCCGCTGGCCAGTTGTGCTATGAGGTCCACTGGGACACGGAGATTAATAGTGGCTCAGGTGAGACCCCTTGTGGTGCGTGTTGGTACTGCAGTACATTCTTTCACCCATCCAAGCATCTCCCATAGCCGCTTATCCAGTATAATGCCAAATATATGTATAGTCAGTCATCAGTAACAGTTTTTTCATTTACTCTCATGTTCTTTAGTGTGGTTTCATTTTGAGTGTGTCTGTAGTGGAAAGAGAGATTTTCCATCCCTGCTGAATATACTGGATATTTGAATGACTTCTATAGACAGACAGTTTGGTTTTTAATGCAATAACACTAGTGCGTGACCGGTCTTTGCCACACGCTGTGCAGGCCTGACCTCGGACGGGTACCTGCGTGCCGACGGCCACGGTCCCGGTAGCCGTGACTACGAGGAACACCTGTACGTAAACACTCAGAGCTTGGAAGGCTTGGAAGCGATGGCCGAGAGAGGCAGGAACGCGTGCTGTCCTGAGAGCCCCAAGAAGGACATCTTCGACATGAGTGAGTCCCGCCTCTCTCTGGTCTGCAGACTGTCCAGGTCGGACGTCCTGTACATAATATAGCAAAATGAGATGACTAATACACGCCAACTTTCAGAGCTGAGAGTGATTTATATATAGAGTCCCCCAGCAATCCCCCCCCCCAAGAACTGGGCCTGCTGCTGTGCTTGGCTGTCTGCCCCAAGGGCACAACTTTGGGTTGAGTGTTGGGGGGGGGGGGGCGGTTTGAGGTCTCCAGGGTCCAGGCGGTTGTATTGGCTGGTTTTGATTATTGGGGGGGGGGGGGACTAATTTTTAGTCTCCACCCATCATAT
>JAODLC010000036.1:4921710-4962377 GCA_026781145.1 Hippopotamyrus pictus | reverse complement strand
TCCAGGGTCCAGGCGGTTGTATTGGCTGGTTTTGATTATTGGGGGGGGGGGAGTCTAATTTCTAGTCTCCACCCATCATATCCATAGAGAAAGAATTTGATATTGGGGGGGCAGCTTAATAATTTAAACATAAAGGATTATTTTTTGTGGGGGGTGGGTGAATGAAGCCAAATTAAATAGGGCGTACATCTCCCCCATTAGCCCTGGTTCTCATGCCCCTGACTCCCCAGGACCCTTCGAGGACGCCCTGAAGTTACACGAGGCCAGCGGCGCCCCCGTGCTGGAGGAGCAGTGGCCCAGCCCACCCAGGCGGCGCGCCCCCATCGCCCCCACCGAGGAGCAGCTGTGCCGCGAGCCCTGGTACCACGGCCGCATGTGCCGGCGCGACGCCGAGAAGCTGCTGGCGCGCGACGGCGACTTCCTGGTGCGAGACAGCGCCACCAACCCGGGCCAATACGTCCTGACAGGCATGCACTGCGGACTGCCCAAACACCTGCTGCTCGTGGACCCCGAGGGCGTGGTGAGCGAGGCCGTGGGAACCAGCAGATACCCAGAGCTTATTGTATTACAGAATGCTTGCTGACATTTACCCCATTAAACAGGATCCATCTTTCAGCTGGAAAAGATTTTGATTAACTGATTGGCCTTTGATTAGACATCCAGTACCAGTGAGAAGTCTGGACACACCTACTGAAAATCACCTATTTATCAACAAGATACTGACCCTAAGCTCACCCCGAGCTTATGTAAGTACGGTATTATCTTGTGAACAAGGAAAGACATGGGCTGTCGTGACAGATGACCTGGCCCCCACAATCCCCCCCCCGACCTGAACCCTATAGAGCTGCTTTGGGGTGAGTTTGATCAAAGAGTAAGAGCAAAGTAGCGCAGAATTTGTGGACGCTTCTTCAAAACTGCTGGAGAAGCAATCCAGGTGACTACTTCTGGAAGCTGGTTGAAAAAATGCCAGTGAAAAATGAGTCAAAGCATCGAAGCAATTTTGAAGAGTCTAAAATCTGAGAAAATCTCAGTCATTGCAATATCTAATTAATATTACTTCATTGCCTCGAGGCCTTTTACCTAAAAGGTGAATAACAGCTAAAATAGAGACAAATGTATTACAAGCCGGTGTGTCCAGACTTTTGACTGGTACTGACTTTAGAGACCCACATAGGCAGGGCTGGAATGGGCCTGGACTTTGGGGTCCACCATGGTAAATTTGTGAAGCATTTACCCTGCCTGAATGTATGGCCCTGTTACTGCTCTGCACATCTGAATGCACTTTTATAGAAGGAACTGCGCCCCCTGCTGTTCAGTTGGGATTGCACTCAGTTATTTCTGCATGACAAAAATCAAACTGCATCCCCTAAGGCACTGCATAGGGGGAGGCTTTCATCTGTCACAGCTGCATTTCGGCTGTTTGCTAACTCACAATTTTAACACCTTCGCCTTGACAGGTTCGGACAAAGGACATGCTGTTCGAAAGCATCAACCATCTCATAAACTACCACCTGAAAAACAAGCTGCCCATCGTGGCTGCAGAGAGTGAGCTGCACCTCCAGCAGGTGGTCTGTAGGAAACAGTGACACTCGCCCCCCCCCCCCCCCCCCCCCCCATAACATTCATGGTGGTAAGTGCACAGGCCAAAGGGACGGGGCTCTCGGGGCGGACAGATCGCTCTCATTTACGCCCTGCGACCCCATCGTTCAATGTCCCCCAGCTCCGCTTCGAGCCTCTCATCCATTTCGCTCCTGCACTTTTTCCTCGTTTTGCTGGCGGCTCTATGAAACTGACGTCGATTTAAAAATAAACAAAAGGCGGTAGCTGAGAGAGAGAATTTCTCGCTGTGCTGCAGGATGTGAACGGAGCTCTGGAGCTCCCCCCTTCTGCAGGAACGCGCCATGGACCCTGAGAAGCAGACCTATGCACGCCCTTGGCCAGTCCCAATCACTAACATGGAGCTTCATCTACGAGAGCGTACCCCATGGTCGAGCTCCCCCAGGGGGCACCAATGGCACCAGTTGTTGAGAATGCACGTTTGGGGCCTGATCTGATTGATCTGGACTGATTCTAGCGGATCTCGACTGTATCTCAGAAGTTGCTGCTTCTGGAGAACCGGTCGAAAAGGAGCTGTGGCAGCTTTGTATTGCTTTTCTTCGTCCAAAGGGATTTGTTTTTTAAGCCCAGAGCCTGAGTGAAGCTTCATTTTTACCCAGGAATTCATGACGCGGGAAGCCGGATGTGGTGTCCCTGCACTGCGACAACGTCAGCTTGCCCGTAAGGCTCCTCTGAGTCAGGATGACCTGCTTCTTCTCACAAGTCTTATAGCTTGGAGGTTCACTTTACTGACAGCTTATGCTATTGGATGCTGTTAGAAGAACCTTCCTCTGGCGAGAAACACAAACCCCGTTTTACGGTCAGCCTTATACAACCAGTTAGGAAGTTTTCTGTTGGTGCCGTAAAACTTCCCAATCTGTTGAATTTCACCTGAGAGTTAATGTTGAAAGCAATGTTTTAGTTAGCCACTTTGGACTGTTTATTTTATGGCAGCATTATGTTTAGCTTTACCTCAGGACAACATAATGAGTCCCGTACGATCTTCCTAATTTACTGACTCTCTTCCCAATAAAAAAGAAAAATGGCCATTCTGACCAGTATTGCACAACGACTTTGCCAATATCCAGATTCTGTGAAGCTGGACTTCTCATTTTCCTGCTAGCCCCCGTGACCCCTCTGCTCGCATGGAGGAGAGCCAGGCCCTGTGCTCGCAATCCTCCTAGCGTGTCGGTGACTGTGGCACAGCGAACGTGAAGCGGGACACTCGTGCGACGGATGCTGGTCCTGCGGAGTGCTCTTAAACTTCAGCCTGGTATTGTGTTTGGTCACATTCCGCTCGCTCTTAGTTTTCCAGAAAGGATACATCCGGGGTGCTGACAGGAAGCGGCTTCCACTCTCTGTCCTTTAAGTGTCATTGTTCCATCTTGCTTGTCCTATGACCAGGTCTCTCCCAGACGCTCTCAGACTGTGACCTTCGAGACCTTGTGGCTAAGCTTGTCTCTGTGTGCCGTCAAGGAATCAGCAAACAGATCGAGTCAGCGTATATATTAATGCAGAATATCAGTCCTGGTATCCAGTACCCCTGAGAAATACAGAACAGTGCCTTAATGGTCTCCGTGCCCATCTGCAATGATTTATGTTGAACAGAAAGTAAAATTCCTCATGTATTTGGATATATGTGTATGCATCTTATGTTTGGTGTAGGCCGTGGTGATGGCAGAGTTAAAGCTCGGTCTGGCGCAGAATTCCTAACGATTAGATTTATATTGATTAAAGGTAAACGTGTCTTTCATTTAGAAAGTCCGGTATAATTTATTCATCTGCACCTATTCGGAAAAATGGTGACGATGCTGGCTTTGCCTTTTTTTGCAGTGCACATTCGGGCTGCTGGTAGTCCAAAATGGCACTTCATGAACCATTTGCTATATTTTTTGACCCCACTAGATGGTGCTCTCTGTTCAAAAAAGGGCACAAAGTATGTCCCAAAGCAAACCAAGAGCACCATCTAGTGGGGTCAAAAAATACATCAAATGGTTCAAGAAGCGCCATTTTATCCATCACTAGCATTTGATACTGCCAACTGAGCAATTGAATTGCTGTTTGATGGGTCCTGCTGACCCGGAGGTCACTCGGCACATGGCCAGGGAAGGAGGAATGCCAGTCATTTCCGTGTTGCGCTGAACGCAGATCTCCAAAAAAAATTCCTCTGTGCACCTGCCTGCCATCTCAGGAGGTTCTTGCGTTGGCTCCTCTTTGAAAGAAATGCAATTTTCAATAAAACTCTTCCAAAGAAGGGACACGTCTTCTGTGTGTTTAAAACGGTCAGGTTGAAGCCGCTTTTCGCTCTTGTCTGTCTCATTTCGATGCGATGGCCACCACAATTGAGCTGCTCTTTTAGCAAATTTGCCAATCAAAACCGTGTACAGCATGTGTACACCACTCGCATCATGATTGACTGCAGCACATGCTACTTATGGAAAATGACGTCAGTTTGCTTGCAATCTAGCAAACCTTACAACTGGCATCCCCTTTACTACATGGAAGGTTTGTATTGAAGTTCCTTTTAATTTGCTGTGAAAATGTGTGTGAGGACAGAATGAAAGTGGGTCACCTTTCATTTCAGCCGTCGTTTGAACCCTTTACCATGTACACTTTACAAGGTGCTGAGGTGTCAAGCCTGGGGGGTGAAGGTGGAAAATGTGTAGGACTAATCTGTGCTGAAAGCCCACATCCTCTTTACCCAGAGCACCCCACACAACTTCTCAGAATTATACAAGTGTCCATCTCAATAGGAAAAGCAACAACACCAGATAAACGCACACATCACTCCTCATGTTCTCTCTGGGATGAAGGTTTTCCAAATAGCATTTTTGGTGGAGATATTTACAGTTGTCACTGAGAATTTTGCAACCAAGTAGTCTTTCCATGAAAACCTTTAAAACAGGAAAAATGTAGAGAGTTCCAAGTAAGATACAGGAAGCTGAAAACGTCAGTCATTTGAAGACTGGGTGATCTTGGTGAGCAGGTGATGATCTTCGATCAGAAGAATCTGTAAATAGCTTTATGATGTACTCTACAGACTTACAAAAACAATGTGGATAAGGAATATCCTCACAATGATGTATTTTAGCACCCAAATGGTGGATCCTCTGTCCTGGCTGTGTGACCCTTTAGTGATGAACAAAACCAGCATCAGTATTTCAAACGGAAGCTCATCTGAAGACTAAGGGGCTTTATATATCACAGCTCATTTGGTGTTATGTTTATGTGTGACCGTGTCAAGGTGACACACATTCAGACAAGAAAATAAAAGTGCAGGTCATCATCTCTCTTTATTGTAGGAATGTAATACAAAAGAAAGTCAGGCGGGTGGCTGGAAATGAAGGCATCAAATCGCTAACTGTCAGTGATTCAGACAAGACTGTCACGCCTCATTGCACTATTGTTGTCAGGGGGCAAAGATGATGGATCAGAATTCTGTTCTCGGGTCGGACAACTAATACATTCCATCTAACGGTTTTACGCCGTAAGTAGTCCGCTGCGGCACAAGGTTGGTTTTCAGTAGGAGGAGGTCTATTTGGGGGTGGAGGATGCGTTTCAGCCTTGCTCCTTCTGTGACATCCTGAGGATCTCCAGTAACAAGGCCTGCACCTCCCCATCCATTCGACCCTGAGGGACACAGGCCAGGTCAGATACTGAGGACCAACCATCACGCTGTGCTGTTAAATGACAGCGCCCCGGACACTGTGAGCAGCTCTCATCAAACGCAAGCCGAGCGAGTCCGGACTCGAACAGCTATAGCTGGTAATAATTTGACTGCGTGGATCCAAACCAATTTTGTATGTTGGCAAGCTGAAGAGTCTAGTGAGTTGCCCGTCCATCCATGACCTGCACGGCTGCTGACTGACCTGCACATGCTGCTGACTGACCTGCACTGCTGACTGACCTGCACGGCTGCTGACTGACCTGCACGGCTGCTGACTGACCTGCACATGCTGCTGACTGACCTGCACTGCTGACTGACCTGCACGGCTGCTGACTGACCTGCACATGCTGCTGACCTGCACATGCTGCTGACTGACCTGCACATGCTGCTGACTGACCTGCACATGCTGCTGACTGACCTGCACATGCTGCTGACTGACCTGCACGGCTGCTGACTGACCTGCACGGCTGCTGACTGACCTGCACAGCTGACAGCAGGTGAGCGCGGTACACAGACACCACGGCCCGGTGCTTCTGCTCCCACTCCTGCAAACGGAGAAATCGGGGCTTAGGCAGGAGAGACTATTCACATTATAGGTCACACTTTACTTGACAGGGCACAGATATTTAGTAATAACTCAGTTACTACTGAAGTACAAAATCATGAATGAATATAGTCGGTGCTTGAGATGAAAGATACGTCACGATTCATTAATGATGAAGAAACATGAGATCGGTATTTCACTTGTGTTATTCATGATTTGTTCCTTCAGTAGTTCACAAAGGTTTACAGAATTAACAGATATAGTAACAAACATAGTAACTGCTTAAGATAAAACGTGGGTCACAATTCATTAATGATGAAGTAACATGAGATCAGTATGTGAGTTTGTGGTTAATTTATATATATAAGTAAAAGCGTAATACTACATTATTTGTGCCCCGTTAAGTAGTGTTACCACTTTTTCTACTGCAGCTTTAAACAAAAATTGTTGATCACATTTCATGCTTGATCTCCGAGCTAAAAAACACGGGGACTATTCTTCCCCCACAGAGATGAAACCAACACGCAGCCACTGATGCATGCCGCCCACATGGGTCGCGACTGCCTCCATGCGCCGGTGCTTTGAAAACCGTCCTCTGCTGCCCTCACCTGGAGCTGCTGCGTAAGTATGGCCACGTGGTTCTGCAGCGCCACCTGCTGGCTGGAGGAGCCTGAGGAGGACAGGCCCAGAGGGGGCGAGAGAGCTCCCAGGGCTTCCTTGAGGCGGAATATTTCCTTGGACAGTTCCGTGATCTAGGGGAGAGGAAGGACATGAGGCGCTCGGCAGTCCAAGGTGCACAGTGAGCGACAGCCTCTCTCAGTGAGGTTCTCTGCTCCTTAGCCTCACCTTGCGGTCCTTCTCCTTGATCAGGCCTTGAGAGTCCTGGATGCCCTTGTGCAGCTCCTGCACGTGGCTGGACTGGGCCTGCAGGTCCACCAGCTGCTTCTGAGTGGCCACCAGTTGCTCTTCCGCTGCCTGGCGCTCACTCTTGTTGAACAGGGCCTCCCTCTGCACTTGGAACACCTGTGGGGAGGTGTGAAGGTAGGATGAAGGTAACATGAGGAGCCTCCCAGCGATAGGCCGGAAGGGGACTCTGCACCGCTCTCCACGCACCTCCGTGCAGGTCTTCTCATGCTTGCGTGTCAGCTCCACCATCTGGGCGCTCAGCGCGTTGATCTCGGCCTGCAGGGAGACCCGCTGGGCCTCGTGGTCCTCCTTGGACACCATGCCCTGCTCGGCGGCCCTCTGGGACCTAAGTTCCTTCAGCTCTGCCTCCTTTTCACTCAGCACATCCTGGGCTGCCTGCACACTGCTCTCACTGTCCTGCAGGGAGCGCTGTAGCGCCGTCTGGCAGGTGGGGTTCAAGAAGGAGACCAGAGGTTATATGACAATATCAATTAAGTGCTTTTTGTATCTTCAATAAACAAAATTGTATTATACGTTATTATAAGATTATTTCTGTTCTGTATGTTATTTTGGATATAGATTTAATGTTTTAGTATATTGAATTTAAGGATGTAAGAACAGACTGCTTTATTGGCAGTCCAAAAGCTTTTAAATATCCATCTGAGAAGCCCACCTTTGCTTTGAATCTTCTCCACCTGCACGCCCCTTTGTCGGTCACCTGCTCCACCACGAATACCTGCCCATCTCTCCCTGTTGAATTGTCTATCCAAAGCCCTCAACTGAGGAATCCACGGTTCCCAGCAGAAACCGCATCGGACCCCAGACCCCAGCAGGAAGCAGGACCTGCTGATGGAGGTCCACTGTACGCCGGCAGCTTTCACCACGAAGGCGTCTGACTACATGGTGAAAGTTTAGCCTTGTCTTGAATGACCTGTCTGCTTTTCCTAACCTGAGGCATATGCAGGTAGTACGTCAGCTCCAAGCTCCCCACAGATTACGGTATAAACCTTGGCTCTGTGCTTCAATGTGCCACCACACATGATAGAAGCACAACTTCTACAGTACCAGACACAAGTCTGGACACACCTACTGAAAATCATTTGTTTTTTAACAAGATACTGACCCTAAGCTCACCTAGAGGTTAGGTAAGTACTGTATTATCTTGTGAACAAGGAAAGAGATGGATTGTCGTGACGGATGACCTGGCCCCTACAATCCCCCGCCCCAACCTGAACCCTATAGAGCTGCTTTGGGATGAGTTGGATCAAAGAGTAAGAGCAAGGTAGCAACTTGTGCCCAGAACTTGTGGAAACTCCTGCAGGACTACTGGAGAAGCATTCCAGATGGCTACATCTGGAAGCTGACTGAAAGAATGCCGAGTCTGCAATGCTGTCATTGAAGCAAAAGGAGACTATTTTGAACACTCTAAAGTTTGGGAACGTTTTGAGATGTTGAACACTACTCTTGGTTGCTGCAATATTTGCAAGACAATATTTGGTACTTCATTGCCATGGGGCCTTTTACTGCTTAAATAGAGAAAAACGCATTAAAAGAAGGTGTGTCCATACTTTTGAATGGTATGTGCCGGAACGCACCTTGACTTTTTCGTGCTCCTCTTTGGATATAAAGTCCCGTTTCATGGTCTGCAGTTCCGCCTCCAGCCTGGATACTTCCTGCCGAGTGTGTCCATGCTTGTCTCTTTCTGCCTCGAGCTCCTGAGCAACTTCTTCCAGCTGACCGGTGAGTGCGGACAGCGCCTCCTGGTGCTGGGACAGTGGTACTGCATCCTTCATTTGCAGGGCGTCCTGTGCCCGTCCCTCCCGCTCTGCACACAGGCAGTCGAGGGCCTGAGCCGCCTCCTGTCGCGCTACCTCCAGCTCCTCTCTCACCGCAGCCAGGGTGTTGCTGGTGGACATCTGAACAGAGCGATCTGATTGGATAGAAGGTATTTCATCACTGCTGACTTTGGAGCTCCCTATTGGCTATCACAGAGCCACGCAAGGAAACACATGGAGAGACTTGCCTGATGTGATGGAGGGATCTGATCCCTCAGAATGCTCCTCCTCGTCCTCATCTTCCTCCCCGTCGCCCTGCGGAGGGGGCCGCAGCTTCTCCAGCTCCAACAGTGCGTTGTTTAGCCGCAGTGAGGCCTCTGCGCGCTCCCTGGCCAGCTGCTCCAGTTGCAGCCCCATGGTCAGCTGCATCTCCTCGAGCTCCACCCGGGGGACGCACTCCTGGAGCTCAGCCTGCAGCTCCTCCATTTTGCCCTGCAGCCTACGCACCACCTCTCCTTCCCGCTCTCTGTCACCTCCTCCCTTGCTCTCCCCTTGTGCCTCCCTCTGCTCCAGGGTGGACTCCAGCTCGCGCACCCTCTCCGAAAGCCTCTTCATCGTGGCATCCTCCTCTCTCTGCTTCTCCGCCAGGGCCTCTTCTAGCTCCTTCACCCGCTCCATCAGATGCTGCGTGCCAGGGTTCTGGCCCTCACTGAGCTCCACGGAGAAGACCCCCACCTGAATCTGCTCCTTCAGCTCCTCCAACTCTGTCTGGGTCTCAGCCAGCCGCTGTTCCATCTCCTTCAGCTTCTGCTTCAGCTCGCCGGCACTCTCAGCCTCCTTTGTGGCCCCCTTGCCATTCTCCTCCTCCTCACCCTGCTCGCCTTCCATCTCCTCAGTGCATCTGAACACAGCAAGACGAAGCCCTCCTCAGTACGCTCCAAAAAAAGTGGACACAGGTGTAAAAATGTCCACGCCAATGTTTTCTGGCAAAGGCAGTCGTATGTACCCCTGTTCTCCTGTCACGCTGGAGGCCTCGGCCACAGCCTGGGCCTGGGAGTAGCGCTCCTGCAGCTCATCGAACTCCTTCCTCAGGGAGTCATAGAGCACCGTGGGCACAAAGTCCGGCCCGGAGCTCTGCATGTCGGTGTCGTCCTTCTCGAACGTTTCCAGCATCTGCCGGCCAGGGAAAGTGTCAGTGACAGACAGACACCCCGAGCCATTAACAGCGGACCCCATGAGCCGTTGACAACAGCTACACACTCCGGACGTGACTCCTACATGAACAGCTTCCCTCCCTCAGCCCAGCTCTGCTCCAATGACCTTATTTCCGGAGCCATAATTCTCTTTGGATAGAGTCACGTCTCCAGATATCGCTCCCTGCAAGTGACGTCTTTCTGACCCATTTTTCACTCTCCTCTTCTAGAAAGCCCAATCCACTTTATGAAAAATGCCTGTAACCCACTCTCTACTGGCTTTCTATTTATATCTGGAAAAAACATAGTGGAGCTCTACTAGCTGTTTACTGACCCCCGACCCTGCATAAGGGTGCAGAAAATGGATGGATGGATAGTCCTTCTGGTCCCATGGGACCAGCTTCCATGTGGGGTCGTATGTCTACTAGGGGCAACGGGCATCCAAACCTTGACTTTGAGGACCAGGTCAGTATTCTGGGCAGTGAGCTCCTCCACCAGAGCCTCCAGCTCCTTCCGACTGCGAGGGGCGGAGGAGGACTCAGGCTCTCCTTGGGAGGCGGCGTCAGCCTGGCCTGGTTCCGACTCCGGGTCGGAAGCCCGAGAACGTCTGGAGAGCAGTCGGTCCGCACCTGGGATGCAGACAGGAAGCGGCATTTCGGCATTTAGCGTGATCAAAAATCTAAATTTTTGAGAAGCCAACTACAGTCAACAGTCTTACACAAGTAAGTAATTTAGAGGTAATTCCCAGTAAGTACTTCTACCTCCTGAGAGACGAGGTAATCAGGGGAAGTACAGGAATAAGTATAATAAGATGTGGACGACCCAACCCTCCACACCTACTTCCCACAGAGCCAAACACACTGCCCACCCGGGAAGTCCAGCATGTCCTCCATGTCCGAGTCACTGGCCGTCTGCAGCCCTCTCAGCTCCTCCATCTCTGCCATCAGCCGCTCTCGGTCAGCTTCGGCCTGCTCTAGCCGCTCCCTCAGCAGACACAGCTGGGCGAGAGGAGCGGGGGTTCTGAGGGTGCAAGGAGACCCCACAGACACACACATATGCAGGCTCTGTGTGAAGGAGTGGGGGTGCAATACCTCCTCCAGTGCAGAGTGGGCGCTATGCTGCTGCTGCTCCAGTCCTTTGATTTTCTGAAGCAGGCGTCCCCGTTCCAGCCTCAGCCTGCGGATCTCTTCGAACACCTCCTCATCCTCCGTCTTACTCATGGAAAGTTTACAAACCAATATTTGTTCACAAATACACATACTGCTTTCCTCATTATTTACAAAAAAACTTAAGCAGGTCTTTTCTTAAAACCTCCTCTTTTCTCCTCATCCTAAAGTCAGTAGTTTCTGTTCACTTATGCACTGATTTTAGGACACATTTCTAAATGTAAAAAAAAAAAAATGCAAAAGCTTCACAAGTCACCCAAATCAAACCCTGTAAAATTTCTCATTTGTTGCCCTTTTTCTGATGGCCCTTATGCACATGCTGTCACTCACAAGGCTGGCCTGAGGGGGGCGCTGTACGTCAGGGGACTGAGCAGCCGGAGAGGGCCTCTGTGGCTCCGGGGAAGCTGAAGAGCCCTGCAATATTGGATAGGAGACCCTTTCACTAAATACATCCCCTGTATTTTATGGTGCATCCTAAGAATGACATACAGGCACAACACTGAGATTCAAGCTCAATGTTTTACAGATACACAGTGCAGAGGTGGATTTTTACTTTCTGGACCTGGACTCTCCACCTCTGACACAGTGTGAGCCACACATGCGCTGCGGCCCCAGACAGAGAGACCTTGTACCTGAGAAGGGGAGCTGGGCGGAGGGGGGGCTTTCCGCTTGCGGGGTGTGGAGCGCCCAGGCAGCGGAGGGGGCGGCGGAGGCTGCAACAAGTGACAAACACACGAGTGACAGGGGAGAGGAGCAGGACAGAAGCAGATAATCACAGGTCAGGGAAGGCAAAGCTTCTGTAACAGCTGACTGGGCCGCTCTACTATTACAGCACAAAATATTAAAGAATAACTCCTCACAAAAAAAAAAACAGTAAATAAATCCAACAGATTACAGTCCCAATCTCTGCACAATATGAATTCTTTAAAATCAGATCATGAGCTTGTGGTGTTACTCACACTGAAGGCTATGTTCAGCAGCTCGGGGTCCGAGAGGAGACTCGAGACTCTCCGATACCAGAAGCTCAGCGAGGTGGGAATTCAGTATGCAGTGAGTGGTAATGAAATCTGATTTACCTGCATTACAAAGCACTGAGCAGTTACCTCCTCTCCTGCGCCCTCCTTGGCTACGTATGCGGGGGGGGAGAAGGAGACAGTGGGACGTTTATCCTCTAACTTACTTCCCAAAAGCACGTTGTCCGTTCCCTTTTTTAACAATGCAAACAAAACGCATTCTTTTGCTGTTCCTCAAATTCTCCAACACGATGCAACAGTTAGTCCAAGAAGGGTTAACACACACTTATAAATGTAATATTTTCTAGCCAGAGAAATTCAGACATCTATGAATAACTGCCAATGTCTGCCATAGGGATGAACACTTCAGGTCAAGAAGGTAAAAATCCAGACCAAGATTTTGTTTCAACCAACCAGTCGAGAATAAAGAGCCACAGAGACAGATTCCTCAACTGGTTGGGTGAAACAAAATCTTGGTCTGGATTTTTACCTTCTGGGCCTGAAACGGCCACCTCTGTTCTGCCACAGTTATGGCCATCTGACATCCAAAATCTTGTTTTTCTCCTCTGGACATTGCATTTTTGTTCATGTCTCTCATACAAAATATGACAGTTAGCTCTTTACTCTGACATCACATGTGTGGTGGTGTGACCTGGCCAACTTCCTGTCAAAGCAAAACTTTAATCAATAATTTAAAAAAATCTTTTTTCCCCCTGGATTTCAGGAGGGTGCAGTTTTAGCAGGAGGGTGACTTGTCATTTAAAAACCCAAATCAGATGGCATATTTACTTCTCCGCCTTAGTGAAAGAAGATCTTTGCCCACAGAAGTAAACAGTATAGTTTGTAAGTTTGAATCCTTTCTCCACTACTTTCCTTTAAACACATTTAAGAGAAACTGCAGTAAACATGGATGTCGCTAAGTGAAACCTACATCGGATCTAACGTTTATGGAGCAGCGATCCAGTGTAATTTTTACTAGGGTGATAATGTTAGACAGAGGTGGACGTTTCAGGTCCAGAAAGTAAAAATCCAAACCAGGATTTTGTTTCAACCAACCAGTTGAGCATGAAGAGTCACAGTCACAGAGCAACCAAATGGTTGGTTGCAACAAAATCCTGGTTTGGATTTTTACTTTGTGGACCTGAAATGTCCACCTCTGATGTTAGATAGCTGTAAATAAATGCTCCGTCATGCAATGATGATCCCACCACTGCGGCAAAGCCAAGACACCCGGGAAGTACGACAGGTCATGTGACACGCGACGGTATTCCGGGATTCCCCGCTCGCTGTTACCTGCGTCTTGCAGGAGGCGTGTGATGTACCGGTTGCCGGAAGCGATGCTGTAGTGGGCGGCACTCTGTCCCAGGGCGTCGGTCTGCAGAGGGCTGGCTCCACCCCTGAGCAGCACCTCCACCGTCTCCGCGCTGTCGCTCTCACAGGCCAGCATGAGCGCCGTCCTGGGGGGGGGGGACAAGACAGGGATGCAACGGGGCATCACTACTAGCGTGGGGACACGGGCTCCTATCCACGCGGAATTTCCCCGGCGCCCCCGCGGGCATCGTGGCTGTCGTGAGCTTGGCTCTGGAGGCAGCGGAATATCCGGAAATGGGATGCCGGTTCTACCTGAGCTGCCCGCGGAAAAATAAAGAGGCACCGCTGTGAAGAACCTCCTTCCGCCAAATCGTTTCCTCACGTACCTCCCCTGACGGTCAGTTTGACAGGGAACTCAGGTTCTCCCTCTTCAGCTCAGAGTTGCTAATGAGGAAGCCGTCCTTGGCTGCGCTGTGAGGCTCTGCGTGTTCGCACCCGTGTTTGGAAAGTCATTGGTTCAAATCCCGTGACTGGCTGAGCGATGCTGCTTTTGGGCTCTTGAGTAAGGCCCTTAACCCCACTGCGTCTTCCTCAATACCAAGAACACACAGATCGTGCTTGTGCTCTTGGCGGGACCGTCTTGCTAACTTGCCTCCCAAGAATGGACTTGGGGCGCAATGAATCGTGGGATTGGTCTCGTTTGGTGAGGATGCAACAGATGTACCCTTGATATTTGGGGACGGGCAAGACCAACATCTGGGGATTTTTACCATCCTCTGTACTTCAGTTCTTAGTATTGGAACTGGTCTTCGGCGATGGAAGATGACATAAGACAGGTGTGCAAGAACACAAGTATGGTCAAGTATGCATATTGAGAAACACCCTCTGTTTGACCCTCACTTGTATGTCCCTTTAGCCAAAAGCATTTGCTAAATAACTGAATTTAAATCTTTAATACGTTGTGATTGGTGGGTGACGCGCTCTGAGTGGTGGGTGACGCGCTGTGATTGGTGGGTGACGCGCTCTGAGTGGTGGGTGATGCACTGTGATTGGTGGGTGAGGGCAGCTCCCTACCGGCCCTGGTTGTCCTGCAGGTTGGCCATGGCCCCACGATCCAATAGGAAGGCACACAGTTCCACGCGACTCATCTGTGCACCCAGCAACAGTGGCGTGGCCCCGTCCTGAAGGCAGAGTGTATGATTATGTACATATAAATGTTTAATAAAAGGATCAGTAATCTGCTGATAAGTATCAGGCTACCATTTTCCTTACAGAAAGGCTATTTTCTTCTCTTTTTTAATCTACCAAACTCCGCGCACCAATCATATCACTGCTCAGAAGATACGAGCACGAGCACCCCCGCGATATCTTCTGATATGATATCTTCTGCGCAGTGATATGATCAATGTGTGGTTTTTCTACCTGGTCTAGCTGGTCGCATCAGCGTGATCAACTGGTGACCCACCCAGCTAAACCATCATAGGGCTAAACAGCAAGAGCTGGGACATGCCCATTTAAGACCACCTTTCCCAGCAGGGAAAAGTAACCATTATCTACGCTCATGTCTGTCGTTCTCTGCCATATGTGTTAATAAATGCACTTTGTTGCCCCTAGTAACCTGTTGCCATCGACTCTAGTTCTGCGGGACAGCAACCACCTTGCCTGCACTCCTTCCCTGCTCAGCTCTAATACATCATCACTGCCATATCTTCCCTCCTCATCCAAAAAACCCTTCTTTGCTGCCCCACCCACATCTAACCTAGAAGAACTTTGCTAAATGATCCAGGCCCTAGCTGCCACTTCCCCTGTCACATGGTTTGCTAAATGAACCAGGCCCTAGCTGCCACTTCCCCTGTCACATGGTTTGCTAAATGATCCAGGCCCTAGCTGCCACTTCCCCTGTCACATGGTTTGCTAAATGAACCAAGCCCTAGCTGCCACTTCCCCTGTCACATGGTTCCTGGTAATGACTAAATGGCCTGTCAAAAAACATGCAACCTAATATACAGTACAGCAATCATCAGGTGGCATTACTTTGATAAACCACTACAGGAAACGTAAATGTGCTAATTACATCAATGGCATCACTATGTATCAGACAACAATTAAAGCAGACAAGTTGTCAGTCAGCACACATTTTCACTTACCCCATCCTGAGCATCAAGACACGCCTTGAAATCCCACAAAATCTCAGTGCAGGACAGGCAACCACAGACCACTACAAAGAGAGTTTACAGGTTTCAGGTCAGTGTTCTGTACTGGGTTTGGCTCAGGTCAGAGTGTTCTGTACTGGGTTTGGCTCAAGTCAATGTGTTCTGTACTGGGTTTGGCTCAGGTCAGAGTGTTCTGTACTGGGTTTGGCTCAGGTCAGAATGTTTTGTACTGGGTTTGGCTCAGGTCAGAGTGTTCTGTACTGGGTTTGGCTCAGGTTAGAGGTTTCTGTACTGGGTTTGGCTCAGGTCAGTGTGTTCTGTACTGTGTTTGGCTCAGGTCAGTGTGTTCTGTACTGGGTTCAGAATTATATTTCATTATAAAAGTTTTATCTCACCGGCATGATGCAGTGCTGTCCTACCGAAACTGTCTGTGGCGTCCACAGGCACCCTCTCCTATTCCAGAAGCAGGATGAGGGAAATGAAAGGATTGAATAGACCTTTGTGTCCGTCGATACAGGAGCACCACCGTTCCAGCTAAAGTCGCCCTCACTGGATGGAGCTACCAAGAGCATCGTGTGTGTGATTTGTGCCAGATGCCTGCGGTTTGGACACGTTCCCTTCTGGCTGCCCCATGAACACATTTCAGGCTGTCTGTCCACGGCTCTGACTCCATCATAAGGTCACAAGAGGAGTGTCTGAATTATTCACTCACCTGCAAGAGCCTCTTCACGCACTCAGAGTGTCCGTTCTTGGCTGCCAGGTGAAGGGCGTTGGAACCTTTTCCATGAGAGAAGAAAAAGGAGGGGGGGAGATAAAAGCAATGCAAGCAAAGACAGGGTCAGCAGAAGTCATACGCGGGGGGGGGGGCAGGTAACGCTGTTGACTCATGGTAGATGCTAGATGGGAGAGGTGGTGGGAGGGACACTGTGATTGGTTGTTTCTCCTTGGAGTCAGTGGAGAGGATCATGTGCGTCCATTGTGAGAATATGTCTTTAGTTTAGGGCATCCCTCCCAGAGAAAGAACCAATCACAGCAGCAGGGTGTCGCCCCCTCCATCCCTCCAGCCAATCCAATGGCTGAGGGTATCAGTCCCACCCATTCTACATGCACGGAGTTTGCATGTTGTCTAGGTTTCTCCTAATCAGTGCCATTAAACTGTGTGTGTGTGTGCCTGCCTGTGTCCCTGTGATGGACTAGCATCCTGTCCAGGTTGTCCCCTGCCTTGTGATATGTCACTCCTGGGTCAGACTCCAGAGAGTGAAAAAAGTGAGGCTGCCTTCACTGCATCCCGGGCTGTATGAACCAGGATCTGTTCCTCTGATTCCTCTGAGAAGGTGGAATGGGAGGTATGTAATATGGCCATCAAGACGAGCGGCCAGTGTGTGACCACTGCTGGGTCACATGACGTACCAGCGCAGTCTGTGGCAGTGACGTCCACGTTATGGGACAGGATGATCTCCAGACAGTCCAGGCGGCCCTGAGCCGCACACACGTGGAGCCTGACAAGATCAGAGAGCCGTATGCTGCAGCATCTGGAGAACGTGAGCTCAGTTTCTCAGAGTCACTGGGTGATGAGATCCAGAGGTGGAATGTCCAGGTCCAATTACGAATCAAGACCAAGACTGTGTTTCAACCAACCAGTTAAGTATATAGAGTCAAAGTCACAGAGTACTCAACTGGCTGGCTGAAACAAAATCTTGGTCTGGATTTGTACTTTCTGGACCTGAACTTTCCACCTCGATCCAGACTGCACAGTCAGAATCTAAATGAATGAGGATGCATCTACTCACGCCGACTTCCCCTCTCCATCTAGTTTGGAGGCGCAGAGTCCTTTTTTCACCAGCAGGGCGGCGACTTTTTCCGGGTCATTCTGCTCCACCGCCTGCAACAGCCTCTCGTCGCTTTTACTCCAGTCCTGGCTCTGAGACAGCACGAGCGCAGCGTTCAGAACCAGGTCAGAACTTCACACGCAACTAGGTTAAGTCCACGTCGGTCCACCAGCCAGCACCACAGCACACAAACAGCTGGGGGCATGAATTAATCTGGAGCTCTGCATTTTCTGCCCCAACCCACCAGGTCTAACCCGCCAGCCTTCCCATGGCTGTCAGTCCTTCTGTCCGCAAGGTTGACTAAGTCTAACAAAGCTCGACTTATAAACAGGACATTCCTACGGTTAGAAGGAAAATATCAGGAGCCAGATCGCTGCGCACGGCTGCCTCCCGCCATCCCGCAGAGGGAGGTACGTACCGCGAGTCCGCAGAGACACGGGCAGAAGCGCTTCATGAGGCACAGCCAGAACCGGGGATCCATAGAGAGGGGGCGCCGGACACAGAGCGGCAGGTTCCTGGCCACGGCGGCGCCCGGCGCTCACGGGAGGACACGCATCGCCGCACGCAGACTAGGACGGGCAAGCCCGCACGCGGCCGGAGCCCTGCGCAGACCGCCTCAAAGAGTCTCTGCCCTTCGCACGCATCATAACCCCAGAGATGGCCCTCGTGCACCCGCAGCAAAATACTCACAGCCCGAAATAACTCTCAGGCAGCGACTTAAAGTGCGCCCACCCCTCCCGAAGGCTCCCGGGAGGAGTCACTGGTCTGAGGGAGACTCAGAGATGCGGAGGCGTGGAAGGCCCATGGATACAAGCAGGTCCTGTGGCCTGGATGCTACACGTTCTGACAGATACATCGATGTCCCCCCAGAAAGGTGCAGATACATGCAGACACACTGGCTCCTCACAGCCCGACTCTCCCTGCTCAGCTGTCCTGCTGCTCCGAGCTACGCACGCATACTGCAATCAGCACATTCACACACACACACACACACACACACACACACACTCACACATAGTCCCGCCTTTGGTGTCCTTCTTTTTCCACATCATAACCTAATACTGTCACCTCATACTCCCCCCCAATCCCAGCTTGAACATTTGTTTCTGTCCATTTTCCCCTCCCTCTTACAGCTCTATCTGGGTTAAGCTCTCTCAGCCTTTTACTATCCTGACCTGGAAGCTCAGTAAAACAAAGAAACAAATATAGCTGGTGAAATTGGGGTTAGAAGAGGAAAGGTTAGCGTCCCAGCAGCATGACCACCTGCTCCAGCTGATCAGTCCACTGCTATGCTAGTTAGTAAAGCACATCTGAGCTGCACAAGTCTTACCAGTATTATAATGACACTGTGTACAGTAAAAGCCAGCACATACGTAAACTAAGAACAGAGTGTCAAAAGGAGAAAGGAGAAGCAGTGTTTGGTTTAAACATGGTCTTGGCTGATTCTGCACTGGTAACAATGTATTTCAAGGCAATAAGGTTTAATAAATTAAAGTCATTTCAAAGCTACTGCTCCTGCTAAGGCTGCATTTCCGTGCAACAAAGGAGACACACATCATGAGGCACACTGTAGCGGAGCCCGGGTAACACCGTTAATAAGGAAGATGACCGATCCAGGGGAGTCCAGCTGAGTAAAGCACCATCGCACCTGCAGGAGGAGGGCGCCGGTCGCCATCCCCTTCATACAAAGCCCAGATTTCCTGTCAGAAAATGATTAATTACAGTCCCTGCGCGGGGCTGTGAAGACATAGGCGCACCAAGGTGATCTACATAAACAGGGCAGGTCCCAAGGGTTTTAAAGGCCTACGCCACACAAAATAAAGAGGAACAGGAGACACTCTGCACATGTAAAGGAAGCCACCGTAACCTGAGACACGAATGAGGCTATTGTTATAACTGCTGTAGTGAGAAAGCATACTGAGAATGTAAAATATAACAGCTTCGGATAGTAATGAAAGCTTTCTGCCGCGTTTGGACACTTTCTTGACTTGCTGGTAAAAATATTAAAACAATGATGCTGAATCATTCATTTTCATTTTTGAATAGCTGTTGATTTGAACTCTTACCTTTGAACTCATGAGGACTGAAATTCTGCTTGCAAAACTATTATTATAACCTAAAGCTGGAAAAAAAAATCCTGCCAAGGAGATTATTCCGCCAACCACAGGATTTCAACAGGTGACCTGATCGCGGCCGCAGATTCCTAACCTGCTGAAACAAACACTGCCCCACCATGAAAAATGTTTTATTTATAAACTATAAATATGTTTTATTTATAGTGGGTAATACTGTTATTGTTATGGCTGATGGTTCTACATAAATAATAGCTACCATCCTCGCAGTTGGCTTGAGCCCCTGTTAGCTACTGATTGACTGGCGATGATTAGTGCATTAGTTGTGCAGTAGTAGCAAAAGCAATCAGCCGTTATTACGGCCGACCCCAGACCCCCGTGGGAGCTCCCGGCTTGTCACCCACATTGTGAATAATTCAGGCCTGGCAGAAGTCTCTGGTTACCCCCTCGGTCTGCAGGCCTAGCTAGAGTGGCCCACAGCTGCTCAGTGTTACAGACACCCAGCTCACAGCCCCCCAACACTGGACAAACTCACCAGGGGGCTCCCTTTCGAGGACTAACAAGAGATGGCTACAGGAAGACTTTGCGGATACTTTCAGAAAATGAAAAGCTAAAAAGTACACATGCAATTTTTTGTTTTGTCATTTTTTTTTTTCATTGAAATGCCCTAGATTACTATGCAAGTGAGAAATTCTTGTTTTCTTACTTCTGTCTTTTTGAACTTGGCCTTTAGGCTTTTCATGGTCTTCTAAAGCAGCTCGATTTCACACTGAAAAGAGAACTGAAATTAATTGACTGTATGTCATATTTGATACTCAACATAATTAATATATTCTCTTTCACGTGATATCTTTTGCATTTAAAAATCATTTTTGCAATTTAGTATTACCTTCAATTGATGCATTAATATAGAAACGCCTGCTATGTTTAAAACTCGTAATAAATGCTTGGCTGATATTTCTTTACCGTTTCGCCGAGTTCGTGAGTGTCCCGTCTCAAGTGCTCCAGCCTGAGTCAGAGATCGAGCCTGTTGGATTTACCTGGCCCAGGTTCCAACTTCCACCAATCATCTAGGAGACAGGGGCCGGCCCTTACACTGACTGGCAGGTGAAGCTACGTCATGTATTTCGTATATACGCCTAACGGTAGTTAATTAAGATGATTCTTTTGCATTGCGTGGTTTAGCGAGGGAAACAATTGCTCATTTTTTATGACTGGATTTATACGAAAATGTTTTGTACATATGTTGAACATTTTATAAGATAGGAGATTGTAACGTAGTGTTCAAAGTTTTTGACATTTTATTGTACTTTTCAACAGCATTGGACAGGGATATGTCTTTTTGGTACAACTTCTAATTATATTAGGGAAGTTTCACATCCATAAACAAAGATGGATTCTGAACCGAATTTTATTTAAAGTTATTTAATGATTTAAACATTATTATTGTTATTATTATTATCATCATCATCATAATTATTATTATAAACACTATATAACGTCTTTCTGAAACAATCGAATACATAAAAATACGGCAAAATGTCATTGAAAAACGTACAATGTACAGCATAACACGAAAACAATCGTGAGCCAATAAAATGAATGATACTAGTGCAACAGCGATCGAAAGGGGGCGGGATGTCCTAACCGGAAGTGACGCGAGTATTACAGGAAGTGTGCTCTAGCGTAGTTGTGTCGCTATTCAGCTAAATACACTGTATATTTTTGTACGTTTTCAGCTTTGCCGAAGACATGTCTGAAAGGAAGGTTTTGAATGTAAGTTTTTTTTTCTTTACGTCTGTCGCTACAATTACTAGCTTAATCAGTTTTAACTAACTGGCAAGAGTTTAGTTAGCATTTTAGCTAGTTAGCTTCTTGGGACAGCTGAAGAGTAAAAATTATTCATTAAGGACAAACTTATTTCGAAAGTATTTTATTTTCTTTCCGCTCAGTCGGATTGCATTGATTTTGTTGAAATTAAGTACTCCTACTGCCTAGAACTTGCGGCAAGTTATTACTATTGCATTGCTGTGCAAATGTAAGGTGTCTCCTAATTCAGCTGCACTTTGATACATAAAGTGTTTTGTGGTATTTAAACTGTAAGTGATGCTGTGTTGAAAATGTCGCCATGACAAATACTGTATGTCGCTATAATGTATAAATCTGTTTCCTCTTGTAGAAATACTATCCACCGGATTTCGATCCCTCAAAAATCCCCAAACTTAAACTTCCGAAAGACCGGCAGTATGTCGTGAGGTTGATGGCGCCCTTTAACATGAGGTAAGATGTTAAAATATAATAACACAGATTAATACTAGACAATCGTTTATTCAAGTGTCAGTGCTTTTTTTTAATCTCCCACATGGCTGGAAAGTGACGTCCCCACTTGTACATTTCTTCCCATTACCAATATTCTTTTTACAATGTTCATCCTGTAAATAGCAAATCAGTAGTAATAGGAAGGAGCAAGTGGTTTGTTGTTTTGCAACATGAAAGATGCTGAACTTTGTCTCTCAGGTGTAAGACATGCGGCGAATATATCTACAAAGGAAAGAAGTTCAATGCCCGTAAGGAGACCGTTCAGAATGAGCTCTACCTGGGGCTGCCTATATTCCGCTTTTACATTAAGTGCACACGCTGCTTGGCTGAAATCACCTTCAAGGTAAGACTACTGCTGCTGCTCTCAGAACTAATGTTTTAATCCAGTATTTGCCAGCCTGGTCCTCGGGGACCCACAGCCAGTCCACATTTTTGCTCCCTCCTTGTTTCCCGTAGGAGCAAAAACGTGGACTGTCTGGGGGTCCCCGAGAACCGGATTGGAAAATACTGTGTTAATCTGCTGTTACAATTTCTTTCTGGCACATATTATACTAAAGTCTAGCATGTGATTCATTAGTGAAATATTCTCTGCAATTGGGACACTCACCAGCAACATACAGTCGATAGATCTTTAGCTCTTCCTGTCTGTCATGTGCCCTGCAGATGTACTGTATGTCCTAACAAACAGGTGTGTGTGTGTGTGTGTGTGTGTGTGTGTCTGTCTGTCTGTCTGTCTCTGCCGATCTGTCTGTGTGTGTCTGTGTCTGTCTGTCTGTCTGTGTGTGTGTGTGTTCCCCTTCAGACCGACCCTGAGAATACAGACTACGCCATGGAACATGGTGCTACGCGCAACTTCCAAGCGGAGAAGCTGATTGAGGAAGAGGAGAAAAAACTGCAGAGGGATCGAGAGGAAGAGGAGCTTAATAACCCTATGAAGGTACGCTGGTGCAGCTTTTAATTGTCATTGGACTAAGCTTCATGGTGCCGTCACTTTCACACAGCACCCCAAGTATAAAATGTCACCTTTACAGGGGCTAGCAAAGGTTTTTGTGGAATCGCGTATTATGAGTGTTACCCTTTGTGACTCTTAGGTTGTTGTGTGGACTGTGGCTCAGTGTGTGAACTGAACTGTGGTTTCACACTCTCCCTGTGTCTCTGTGGTTTTCTCTGCTTCAGATTGGAATTTAGGTGAATTGCTGTCTCCGTTGCCCGTGACGTGTGATTGTATGTGTGTGAGGCCGTTTTTGCCTCGTACCGAGCAGCAATAACCTTAGATTTTTAATGCTGAATTCTCTGAATTATCGTTGCGCTTTTTTTTTTCTTTCACCCCAGGTTCTTGAGAACAGGACACGTGATTCCAAGATGGAGATGGAGGTTCTGGAGAATCTGCAGGAGCTGAAGGAGCTGAACCAGAGACAGGCGCAGGTGGACTTCGAGGGGATGCTGGGTCGCTACAAGGAAGAGGAGCAGCGTGAGAAGGAGAGGCAGAAGGAGGAGGACGAGAGAGAGACCAGGTGAGAGGAGCAGTTTGGCTGAGGTCGGTGCCCTTTGGTGGGGGTCAGGCCACAGATAAAATGGCCAGTGTTTGTTACAGAAACACCATTTTCTTACCTCAATATTTGCATATTTTACACACACATACCCATAAATTGAGAAATGAATGAAACTGTATGAGTGACAGCTGTATGTCAAGGCTGAGTTTTTCCTGGGCCGTAGTCAGTGCCTTAATGCAGCACCTTGCCATGCACGTCCTGTCAAAGCCCCGGCTGACGGCTGGCATGCCTTCCCCTGTGACAGGGAGATGCTGGATAAGGCCCTGATCAAGAGGCTGCGGGACTCAGACTCGGACTCCGATCAGGAGCGCGAGCAGACGAAGAGGACGGTCCGCCAGCAGGGCGGCGACAGACCTACGGACATCCTGACCACCAGCGCACAGGGGCATGTGGACTCCAAGGTACAGGAATGGGGAATTCATGTCACTATACAGCAAGGATAAGGGCTGGTGTTTAGCAAGACTGTTAGGAACCCGTCGTCGTAAATCAAATGAACGCCAACTTCAGCTTCAGATGGAGTACTGCTATTGTGCCCCCAGGTAAATAGCTTTAACTGAATGGCTGCAGTAAATATTTTGTAAGATGCAATCAGCTGCATATGAATACAAGTTGAGAGGCATATTAATATGATAACGGCATATTTGTAGAATGGGCTAGGTGTTCGGGCATGTGATAAGATTCGGGGGTTGAATTAGCCAGGAAATGAAACCAATATGCGGCACTTCATTTCCAAACTCGCCCCCGGTGACGGGCTGCATGCTGTCGCATCTCCCGAGGTGGACGGAGTTGTCAGGAGGCGTCTGCAGAAAGAAATTCATTCTCAATATGGCCGACAGATGAAAGACGATTTTTCAGTACGACCGAGCTTTATGAAGCGTAATTCACCTCAATCCGTAATAACGTTTTACGAGCAAATACATTGTCCATTTGTAAATGGGATATTGGATTGTTTAGTGATGAACAAATATAGATTAAAAAAAATGGGCTGTACAATGAGGAAAACCACAAATACATAGTATTGGTTGAAGATATTGAAATGTATCATCAGACCCAGATTTTCACCCCCCCCCCCCCACTTCGCCCGCCCATGTTTTTGCAGGTGTTGAATTCTTCCAAGGGAGGGCTGAAACGTTCCCGAGTGGAAACGTGGGAGAGGAGTGTTGGGGGGCTTGCTGGCGGCCCACTGGGGGGGCTGGTAGTGAGGAAGAAAGCAGGATCTTCGACCCAAACACCCACAGCTCCCAGTTCACAAGCAGTCAATTCCTCGCAGCCAGGTTTGGGCGATTCTCAACACTCCCTGGGCTTACAGAATTATCTATAGTAGTATGATGCAAAATCAGAATAACTGTTTTTCTTCTTTAGCATGATTCACTCACGCAGATATTTTATGTTTATACACAGGCTGTATATTACAGAGAGATGTTTCTCAGCACGGCAGTGATGTTGACAATGAAAATGGCACAATAACTGTGTCACATTCAGCTGACTGAATTTTAATATCCCGATGATAATTCAATACACTTTCGGTGTTTAGATTGTTTCAGTGTTTGAATGGGTCTTATTATTAAAATTGATAGTGCAATAAATATTGAAGCCAATTTGGGATTTTATGTCAGGTACCCATTAATGGGATGGTTGTATCGCTTGATTTCTGTTTACACATTTTTTTCCATAAATGTAATGGAAGACACAATGCATTCAATTAATTTTGATAGAATTATTTCTCCAGCATATTTCAGTTCAATTTCAACACATCCCTCTGTTGGAACGCAGGGTTATATGAGAGATACTGAGTAAATAGACTTTTCAAAGAGATTCTCAGCGCTCCCCGTGATTTAAAAAAAAATATCCATTTCTAGTCACTGTCCTTAGACAAAGCAGATGCAGTACAGCCAGATTACCACCAGGGGGAACATTTACATAACAAACCACACTCTGCAGGGATTTATAAGTTTCCCTGGATTTACTGGTGCTTTTACTTAGTGATGAATGTGTGTGATTTCCACATTGGCTTAATAAAGCATAGACAGTGCTGTGGGAATTTTAATCTGGTTAAAAT
This sequence comes from Hippopotamyrus pictus, assembly GCA_026781145.1. Lineage (NCBI taxonomy): Eukaryota > Metazoa > Chordata > Actinopteri > Osteoglossiformes > Mormyridae > Hippopotamyrus > Hippopotamyrus pictus. The sequence goes on along the minus strand of JAODLC010000036.1, from coordinate 4,937,221 downwards.
AGCAGTTGATGTTTTGGTATAAATGAAATGCCTTTGTTTATATTTAAAGTCTGCCGTCAGTCTAATATTTTCATGTATTCCCTCCCGTCTCCTCGACTCAGACCCCAGCCTGACAGAAGCAGCTCTTCCAGCTGACCCCAGCCCACCGGGCCCGGCCGCCTGCAGTTCCTCGCTCAGCCTGCTGGGGGCGTATTCCGACAGCGAGGACAGTGAGTGAGGGAGCCACGTCTCTCGGCCCCAGGGCGCATTTTCTTTGTCACAAAGAAATCGGTGTGGGGTGGGGGGGGGGGCACGCCAAGCACACGTGCACTGTGCTGTATCGCGGATCTCTCAAGATGGAGGGGGGGGCATCTTAATTATTTTGTTCTTAATTAAATGTGTTTAAAGAACCAGTTGCTGGAAAGGGTGATCTTGTCTTTATTTAATGTTCACTTTGTGATGCTGCCCTGAATTTATGGGTGAACTGCTGCTTCGTAGCCGGTCAGTCTGTGACACCGGTCTGCTATCCTGCCTTTCCTCTTCGCTCCTCTGCCGTCACACACATTTTCTGCATCCATCTTTAGTCGCAGCCTCCTCTGCCGGCGCTCGAGCCTCTGATGGCAGGACGGAGATGGTGCTCGGGGAGCCGGGGGAGTCTGCGTGACTTTACCCCCGCCCCCCCCCCCTCCTTTATCTCCAGGGGAGGGGTGAGATCATGACTCTTGTGGGGAAGCTTTAATGGGCCCTTTATTGCCTGAGATGCCACGGTGTGCATTATCAGGGGAGGACTGCGGGGGAAAGAGGCATATAAAGTGCATTTGGCAAAGGGGGGGGGGGTTTGGGGCTGTGCTCTGTCCTTTGCCTGTGCACCATGTCACATGTGCAACGGGACGGGGGGGTGTGCAAGTTGGTGTGTTACCCTGACAGTGTGTGAATGGATGTGTGAGAGACGCTTCTTTTGCCCCCAGCCCCCCACCCTCAAGCTTTTACAAATGACAAACCGGCTAATTAAGCCATGCAAATCAGGGTATTGTGCGCGTGTGTGCGGAGTGCAGGGCGGCGGCTCCATGCTGCAGCACGTCTGACCATGCGGTTTCCGTGTTAATGCATGACGCGCTGAAGTGGTTAATCACATTGTACAGAAATTCATCCAGTCTGAATTGGACTGGTTCTTCATGAGGACCAGATGGCAACCAGTACATTTCCCATTTATATTAATATGAACTCTGCTGCATGCTGGGATTTGGTAAAACCTTGCAATGAATGCATCCCCTCAAGTACTGTGTGTGTGTGTGTGTGTGTGTGTGTGTGTGTGTGTGTTTGTATATTTAAAAAAATTTGTGAAACAATGCTTCATTGAGTTTAACATTTGGCTCGTTGAGGGGAACAGTTGCTGTCTCAGCGATGACTACATGCAGAGGGTTTCCTGTCTGGTTACTTTAACCAGATAAAATATTTCTTACTGTGTCTTTAGGATTCTCTGATGGATCCATCCAGAGGCCTTGGCGATCATGGGACATGCTCCAAATATATAGCCATATATTAGAGGATTCTTGCGGTAAACTGGGCATATTCGGTTCCCAAACATTGTCATTTTTACATAGTATTTTATAAACTTGACTTCATGTGCTTGGTTTTCAGTGGGATTGTGTCCCAGTGCCCTGCATCACTTTATTTGTAATAAATAGGATACATCCGATTAACTGATTACTGATTAAGTACATCAGTTTAAACGTTATTCATCTGATTGTTACAGTTTGAATAGCATCATGTTCTTTGTGCCGACCTGTAGCCATAATCACACTCAATGACGGTCTTTCAAATTTACTATCCCACTCAGGGAAACTTAGTTGCAGTTAGGTGTTAAAAACATAATCCATGATAAATGCAACATAAAAACATACCAGATTGAACACAAGGACAGCATTACTGTACAGTACAATACAACATGGAAAATGAGCCAAATGAGCAAAAATACTTGGTGCCATCATTTCTGTGAAATCATCATTTGTGCCTTTGGCGATTATGTGTGCCTGCAGAGATGTAATGCTCATGAAAAAACAAGCTTTCTTGCAAATACACCAGATGAGTTTGAGATTTAAAATAACACCTTTTCTGGTATTCATCAGGATGAAGGTGTTTCTAATAAAGATAATGTCACTTACGCCCTTAGAACCGGCAGTGTTTAAAGCAGGGTTTACCATTTCAGGTTCTGGAGGGCCAGAATCCAACAGTTTGCAGATTTCACTTCCGAAATCTTAATGTTTGAGTAGAGAAATCTGCTAACTGTGTTGGATTCTGGCCTCCAGGACCAGAATTGGGGAGCCCTGATTTAAAGGGCCATTTATTGATATTTAACATTTAAAGGAAAACTAAGCTATGGAATTAAGAAGTGACCAGAGTTGCAGAAGTCCATCCATTGTAGCTGTGCAGCGCAATCGCAAATGTGATTCCACTTTACATGCTCATTGTTCCAGCACAGATGGTATACCAACATGGACTGAATCGTTATTCAACACTTATTCAGAAGCGGCGTAGTCAAGTACTGAGGGTACCCCACTGTGTCTGCTTCATGGTGTGGACCTACTGGCAGACACAAGCTCTCAGAATAGGAAAGTCAACATGACGTCCTGCTAGTTCAAAGGAAATTGTATTAAATGCGTCCTCGACTAGGAACATTTCCTTCTCACTGGGGAGCACCTCAGTTCTATAGGAAAAAAATCATCTGATTTTCTTATCAGTGTCAGCATTGAATTGATGTATGTGACTTTTGAAAATATGTGGGACCCAATTTGCGATTTAGGTTCTGTAGGTTCCTTAGATGTATGAACAGATAATGTACGGAACCTCGTATGATGGATGTCAGTGAAACTACAGCTGGCGATTCATGCTGGAGGAGTGATGACATGGAAATGCACAGGATTTTAAAATTTATTTTCTTGGTACAGATTCCTACGTCAACAAGGACAAGTTACAACACAGTTCTCAAATTTCAGTAGAATTGCTCTTTAATTGCAAGAAAAAACAGTGCAGGCAGGGACAGCTGCAACAATAAATGCATCTGGAAATAGATATCGCCGACTGTCAGGATGACTCGCAGCTCAAATTGCACCTTGTAACAGATCATTTTGTTTATTAGTGCTTTGCTTGGCAGCAAAGATATTCACCACCACGCTGCTGAACGCCTTTCAAAGCCCCTCGCTGTCATCTGGACAGATGAATAATCTGGTTCTCTCTACATACCAGACAAACTGCCCATTTCCATGTGCAGAATGTGCCAAAATTGGTTATCTATCATACCTGGGTATCTATGTTTTCCTCAAGCGGGCTTCAGACAGTAAATACTGATGTTTGACTGGTTTTTCTCAATTTTCCAGTTATTGTTCTAGCTTTGGCTTACAGTTACATACAATTATTTGTAATTTTCAGTCATTCGTATAGTTTGAAATGTCTTTTGGGATATGATGCCTGTCTCTACTTGCCAATCGAGCCTTGTGAGAGCTGGTTCTCCGCAGCCTGTATATGCTTAAACACCACTACATACATACGTAAGTGCATCTAAATTAAGTGAATCACACTGCTGTTAATCGGCGACATCGATAAAATTTATCAGAAAACTTTCAAGTGACAGTTGCAGATATGGAGATAGGAGGACGCCAAGAAAACTGCTCTCGTAGAGTGTCTTGTTACAATGTTTGTTGACATTGACCTTCGCTAGTGCCAGGCAATCAGTTCAGAAAATACTGGTGATGGAGAACCAGAGTGGTTAATCTCCAAAGCAGTGATTCCCAATCCGGTCCTTGGGGACCTACAGTCACTCCATATGTTTGCTCCCTCTGTGCTCCCTACCAGACAGTCCGCATTTTTGCTCCCTCCCAGCTCCCTGGGAGGGAGCAAAAACGTGGACTGTCTGTGGGTCCCTGAGGACCGGGTTGGGAAACACTGCTCTACATGCATGTTCACCTTTGAAGTCTGGCTGCACATCTATCCTACATCTGGTTTAGCATCTTTATTATTCTATCCTGTTCCTCATGACACACTGCGTGCTGCTTTTCATTCTTAATTGCCCCCGACTGTAAATTTGAATGCATTAACTGTTTAAATCCTATTATCATACCGACAGGTCGGGACTGTTTATTTTTTGGATATGTTAAATCTTATTTGCTAGTTAAGCAAATACCCAAAGGAATGCAACAGTTTGCATAATAAAGCGGTTTCCTTGCAGCCTGTGTGGGAAAGGCTCGCTGAGCTACTTTGTTGATCTAGTCACATAACAATGTGCCCCCCCTCCCCTCCCCCAGAACAGTTCTGAGGCTCGATTCCAAAAAAGGACACCCATTGCTCATGAAGCCGTGCACTGATCCAGGCTGGGGATTAGACTCCCCAGTCATCCACACCGTAGCAGCGTCAAAATGCACAAGGCAGCCTAATACCAACCGACAAATGTCAAAACAGTGAGCAGTCAGGCAAAGGAGATGCAGCCGCAGCAAGCCCTAGGGAGACGGCAGCCTCTCCCCAGGTCCACAGTGGACCAGATGCAAACAGGACATTCATCTTATATTGTACATCGACCCAGTCCTGCCGCCAGGCAGCACAATGGCTCATCCGCCAGTTACTTATAAAACAGTAAATCAATGACACCTGTGGTGATGCAGACCTGTGTCTGCTACACAATGGAACAGGAAAGATTTTTCGTTCCTAAAAATAAAAAACACTGCATATCTTAATATTTAGAAACTCTGCTTAAAGTTTTGTTCCAATTCTCTTGAAAACTGTTTTCAGGTGTCAGAAACTTGCAACATTCATACCCCTAGTCCCACAACCTCACTACATCAGTCGTTCTCCGCAGAAAGTGGACAGCAGGCTGGTTTTTCATTAACGATTCTCATTCCATCCTGCATGTCCATCCATCTGCCTTTCATTCCACTTCTCTGCTGTAATCTACCCCGTGCTCCATTCTTTCCACCAGAACCGTCCTGCTCAACCACCGTTTTACTGTTTTATCTCTTGATCTTCTGTTTACTGGCTTCCAAGCCAGCACAACTTTACCCCAGTCCTTGGCCCGGGGACCGTCTGTGTTGACAGAACAGAGTGGAAATAAATCCTAGACACACAGTCTTTTGGTGACTTATCAGAACCTCACGTCTTTGTCTGATTCGAAAGTCTCTTCTGCTACGGCAGCCTTGGAAATAATCTCCAGTCTGCTGTCAGTAACTTACAGAATCTCCGCATTTACATCCATCTTTATACGTCATCCCTTCTCTGGCCTTAGATGGATTTGTGTTCATATTTAAAGAAGTTGTAAATGAAATCGGCATCTATTTTAACATTAATGTTCTATTTACATCAGTAACTACAAAACATACATGAATACGTGAATTTAGTGATTAATTGTCATTGCTGACACATCACACAACAACATTTAACCCATATGTGACAATGTGATATAGCAGGGGGCAGCTAATTCAGCGCCCAGGGAGCAGTGCCTCGGGGCGGTACCTTGCTGGTCAGTGATTCAAATCTACAATCTTTCAATTATAAATGCACATCCTTAACCATTAAGCCACCAATGCCCACTATAATATAGATAGTATATATAATATAGAGGAGAACACAACATTTGTAAATAATTCAGGGAAGGATACGCTACATTTTCATAGGTTATTATTGACTCAAATGATTCAACTGTAATCATAGAGGCACACTGAAATCACAAAATAATCAGCTGTAAGTTTCTTTTCTTTTTTTTTTTTTTGCGCATTAAGAATTCGTGCGCGATTTCTACATGGAGCCCGTGGCTGTTATCCAAGAGGTTTGGTTTTTCGAAGCAGCTATTCCTGGCAGCCGCCCGCCAAGATACGCGCTGCTGATCCCGATGGGAGAGGGCCAGGCTGTTTGGCTTTCATCGCAGTTGTCCTTTGTCCCTGAAACGAATCAACTGGTACCGACGAGCGTGAAAATTAAATGCCCCTCCGCTCTTCTTTTTGTATTTGTGATAGGCCTGCAGCCGTACGAATTAAATGTCGGCGAAGAAGAATAAGAGGTATCCATTGGCGCTTTCACTCTCCTTTAAACGGGGTGGTCTCGCTCGTTCTCACCCCCCGCTCGTGTTGCATCGGAGGTCGGCAGTTAGTCTCCTTGCAAGCTTCGGCACACTTTTGCGGGAGCTAGTTTTACACTCCCCTCTGGACAGAAACTATTTTTAATAGTCAGATTAAATAAAAAACTATTTTTGAATTTGTTATTAGGACATCTGGAATGGAGGAGCGGAGTGTCAATCAATGAAATGCGTGAAGGTTGGTATGGTTAACCCAGGATCGGTTTGCAAGCACTGAAACGTGATTTAACTAATATGCGATCGCTTGGTCGTTGTCTTTCCCCGGGAAGGAGAGGGGCCTTTCCTTATACCGGAGTCTTTAGTGTTGTGGGAAGCTGTTGAAAGCTTTTTTAAAACTGCAATCTTCTGATAGTTACGTTCGTATCGTTGCATCACAGCTGGCACGCAGTTCGTCCAGAAGAGCGCAACAGCTAAGTTTAGCAAATCGGACGCGGTTGTAAAAGGTTGGTAAAAGCATTAAATTGAGACATTTATTGTAAACCCATTATAGAAAACTGTGTTATGTGGGATACGTGAAGCCTGAACTTTTAACAATTTGTTAGTTCAACTCTGTTTAACGAGCATTTTTGTACTTTTTACGTCTCGTTTTTTTACAGTCTGGAATTTGTAGGGTTTCTAACTATGGAATGAGCGCTGTAATTTATAAGGATGTCAGGTAATAGCCCACATTACCATATTATCAACATTTAATGATAACCGAAATAATAGTTTTAATTACGGGGGGGAAATGAATGGCAATTAGTTGTCTGAAACGTCAGGGCTACACTCTTTGAGAACCGTTATCGGCTTGGAAAGAAGGGGACCTTTTGTAAAGGAAAAGGCTAGAGGCAAATGTTATGACAGGCTTACTGATAGCAGGAGATGGGGACAATGGAGCGCTGTGGCACGGATTACATTTAAGAAACATTTATCGTGGTTTTATTTTTTTGGCAGGAACGTTTAAACAGCTGTTATTAATAAGTATGGAGATGCACTCCGAAGTCATTCCCAAGCCGTCAGTCTAGACATTTCCCATTTACTGGATCCGCAGATCGGTGCCAGCTGTCGGGACTGTATGAAAGTGTGCGAGGTGCGTATGTATGAACAAATGGGAGTCTGACTGCATGGGAGGAATATTCAGCCGGATTTACTGGCGGTCGCCGACCACTTCAGAATCCCACGGATGTAGCCAGTTCGTGCTTATTAAGCTCCTGTGCGCTTTATCCCCAGATTTAAAATACAGGCAACGTGTTTCCCTCAAGGAAATCCAAATTCTTTGATGCCGGGTTGCTGAAATAAGGTGCAGACTTTTCCCGATCGAGTTGCCTTTTACTGGCCGGCAGCAAACCTCGGTGGGCACGTTTTGGGGGCTGCCGTGCCCTTCTCGCCGGACAGATGGCAAAGTGGCTGAAAGATTACCTGAGTTTCGGGAGCAGGCGTGTGCCGCCGCAGCCACCCAAACCGGATTACACCGAGAGCGAGATACTCAAAGCCTATCGCATCCAGAAGAGCCTGGACTTCGAAGACCCGTACGAAGAGTCGGAGAAACGAGCTCGGAATGAATCCGGAGCGGGAGATGTGGCGCAGCCAGGCTTCGGATCCCCGCTGAAGTCTGGCACTCTGGACATGAAGATCCTGTCTCCCAAACACCGACTCATCAAAGTGGAATCGCAGGACCTGGGCAGAAGCAAAATACTGCTGAGCGCTGTATCTATCGAGGAGCCACCCGTGCCGGTGAGTAATTACGGAACCTCAATTACACACGTATGCAGTTATGCATGGTGGATTTGCAAAGCAACTTAGAGAGAGAAAATATAACGGTGCACGTTGTAAATGACACTCTTCGTCATAGAAATAGTTCTACACAAATTTAACTTTATGAAATGATCCTTGAAATGGAAGTTCTTGGTCATCTTATTCATGCTGAGATGTGCTTTAACTGGGTAATATCTGCATGGCAGAAATTTCGATTTTAATAGACATTTTCACTTGAAATCCAATATATAAACATTCACTAATTCACATTCATTAATTCAAAATACCATCCAAATCAGTTGGTGCTTACTGAGACATAAAATGGAGCTCTGCATGTAGTTTTTATCACCTAAAAATGGATTTAAAAAAAACTGATCAGAGTTAAAAATCTACGCGGAAACCATTAATCGGCGATTTATTCTCTGGGTATCTAACTGGCGCTTAATTTATGCCTGGCATAACTGATTTATAATATGGGAAGGTTGTGAACGCAAATGGTTTTTAATTAGAAATGAGACGGCTTTCTTATCTTAGGTTGGTGCTTCGTGTTCTGATAAATAATGAATGTAGTTTGGATTTAGGGCACTCTCTGGTAACTGTGCTGGTAACACGGGTATTACTGCCCGCTCCCACGAGGTAAATAAAAGCTTTACCTTGTCAACTGCAAAGTGTTTATGATACTGGTATATTGTATAATCACTTCAGTTATTCGTGATATTGATTTAAAAGAAGTTGTAGGTTCTCCTAATACAAAGTCAAGAATAGAGCTAATGGTTTTATGTCAGTTATAAAAAAATAAATTCATGCATTACTTCCCATTGTGTATATCTTTTTGATCACACAGACGCACACGCTGACACATCTTTGTGGGGGCAGTCCATTCATTTCTATGGGCATAACCCTACCCAACAATGATGACCTTAACCCCTACCCAGCCCTAACCTTAACCATAAGTAACCAAACAAAATGCAGGACTTTTGGCATTTTTAGTTTTTAGATTGCAGTCACGGATTTTTATAAAGTTGAGCTTCCCCATAATGGTCCTCACAGTGTCAAAATAACAGATTTTTGGTCCCCGCAATGTAATGTATACATAACAGCCCCCCACCCGCACCCCCCAGGCACACACATACGCACTTACACCATTGGCCCTCATAAGACAGGGTTTCTCACCCCAATGCTGAGTCAGGTCTGCTCTACCTACGGGTGTGACACGTTGAGCGAGGTTTGCGTTACTTCCTGCTCGACAAACTCTGCAGAACGGCCAGCAGCAGACGAATCTCACGTCCACCAACTGCTGACGTGAGCCCAGGCTGCATCCGAATACCTGTGTTCCTTGACAGATAAGGTAGCTGATAAGGCAGATCCATGAAAAGTGCTGAATCCGTCGCTTCTGTGTCTGATGCAGCTAACAGTATGCTCTGCCTCAAATATGAATTGGGGATCTTTGAGAGCCTTGTACCCATTAGCGATCTGTGCAGCCGGCTGCCCAGTAATTTGTCCCTGTTCTCTCTACTCTGGGAATGGTTATTAATTAATTGCAGCTTTCTGCTGTCAGTGACACTCTGGAAATCGCGGGGGAAAGCATCGGGCGCCCAAGCACAGGCGTTTACTGCTAGAGGTTTCTTGCAGGGATCGGTTTAATCACCACGGCCCTCTCCCATGTGCTTTCCGAATATAACCGTAAGTGTCAGTCAGATGGCTTCTCTCATTTTCTGAGGGATTGGCATTATTGAAAAGCACATATATTAAAAAAAAGCACATATATTGACTGAATTATTCACATATTAGCTCCAAAAGTATCGCTCAGGGCTACAGAAAAGTAAAGTGTTGTCACAGGGAGCAGTGCTTTTGTAATGAGAACTGGCCAGCCATCTTATCAATGTGTGTTGCGTTGCATTACTTTAGGCTAGGCTACGTTACTTTAGGCTAGGTTGCGTTACATTAGGCTACGTTACTTTACATTAGGCTGCGTTATATTAGGTTACGTTACATTAGGCTGTGTTACGTTGCTTTAGGCTACATTGTTTTACATTTGGCTTGGCTTTATTGTCTCCCTTAGGAAAAGTTTGTCTCGGACATTCCAGTGAACACATGCATCCCAGTCTCACACATGCCACCTACACTAAGAACATTGCGCAGAATGTTACACGAATGCCCTCCTTGCCTTCCACAGATCATACAGGCTATGTGTTCTAATTACGTCCTCCGTTTACACCTGCAGCGTTCTGCTCTTGATGTGTTGCCACAGTAACGTACAGGCAACAAAGAACGTGGTCTAACGACATGGTTTTGTTTCTCAGGTGATTCCGTCGGCCCCCGCGGCGGGCGACACCGATTACTCCGACCCCTTCGACGCTCGTTCGGACCCCAGGTCCGATCCCGATACGGAGCAGCTGCCCCCGGAGAATAATGGCTACATGGAGCCATTCGAAGCCCAGAGGGTTATTACAGGTGCACACAGGCCTTTCTGATTTCTGGAATCTTCCTTATCTTGACACTGATTACTTTGCACAGCCCCTTGCTCATGGTTATATCGCCTTTCCTGTTTTGTTCTGTCCCGGTCACGTCTGCCTGTTGAAATGGTCGTAATTCTGATTTTTCCACACCAGTTTTTGGGCCGTTTATCAGTTTGAGGAGTTACTTTTAGCCAGTCGTCCATCTTGGTTGTTTGTTGTACTCATTTTTTTCTCAGAATGGCACAAAGCCCGTAGTCTTTTAGATGGCAAACTCAGTATCGCTAGTCACAGTAAGTCCTTCTGGTTCTGCTAACAATCAAACTAGCCGGCTTAGATGCATCATATGGCTGCTAATGGAAGCAGCCCTGAAACGCCCCAAACCTTCAGTCTGCTCCTGGCTGCCAGCGGAGGTTGTTCCGCGCTTTGCCTGCTACTCTAGTTATGTGTGCAGATATAAACAGGATTTGTTCCCCTAATTAAATTCGGTGGTGCTGAATTTATTTGCCGAAGGCTACCATCTCTCATTACTTTGCTGCCTTTTTGATGTTTGCGGCAATAGTTAACTGTGGGTAAGAGTTTAATCCACACTATTGGTAGCCATTTCCATATTGGTATTAGAGTGTGTGTTTTCCTGTACTCATAGATATTGCCTTCCAGAGCCCCCTGTTCCCTTTTCTCCTGAATACTGGCTTCTCTAGCTTGATGTCCTCCTATCTCTGGAATGTCCAGTGTGGGCCTGAGCAGTGTTATGCAGTGGCCCTGTGTCTCTGTCTGAACAGCTTAACATCAGAACGAGCCCCCTGCTCCCCTCCTCATCTTTCCACCTCTGGGTCTATCCCCAGGGCATCCTCTGTTGCCATAGTTACAGTAGGGGGTACCCAATAGCAGAGATTCCTCTAAAGGTTAAAGTTTATCTCTCTTTGTCTGCCCCTTGTTCTTTCTCTCTGAACCGACCTCCTGTGTTGTTCTCTGATAGCAGCTAATGTTAAAAGTAACATTACATTTATTAAACATTGTGGATTTACTGAGAGGAAATGTACTCGATTTACATTCTGAGGTTTTAGTAAAAACCTACCATACATACACTTCATTAGATGCGTAACTGGTAACGACCTACTTTTTCTCTCCAAATCCATTTCAAGAGTAGACTAGCTGTTCAGAGAATCCTTCCTGTACTGAGCTGTACTGAGCTGTAATTTGTACACTTGTGGCTTTCCTGTTAACTTTGAATGCTTTTGTCAATTTCATCGTGTAGAATTTACAGAAATGACATTGTGCATGAAAGTCCCTGTAGAGTGGCTGTTTCTGAGATGCTGGAACCATCGAGTCTCGCACCACAGTGAAAAATAGATCAAGCAGCTTAGCCATTCTGATACTTAGCCAAAAAATGACTGATCCTCTCGGCTGTTTGTGAGCTGTATGTACTCAGTCACGGGATTGACTGTTTGTAAGGGCAGGCTGTTTGCATTAGAAAGCAGGTGTTAAAAAAAAAAAAAAAAAAAAAGAAAGCAGGTGTACCTAATAAACAGGCCTCTGAGCTTGTCGTGTTGGGGCACTGGGAACTAAAACGTAAAAAATCGCACATTGTGATGTAATAGTAGAGACGGTGGAGGCTTTGATTGTTACAATGTCTCTGTGCTTAAGAGCTCAGCTCGTATCCACCTGAAAGATGAGTGCCTTAAAGTATCTCTGCATGAGCAGCAAATTGGTTTCTTGTCCAGATTCAGAATCGGGTGCCAGTCAGCAAGCAGAGTGCTCTGTTGTCACAGGGCGGGTTTTAGAAGAACAGACTGCTCACAGTCCGGGTGGTGCCACCTTCGTTGCCATGACGCCATTCTCGTGTCCCCAGAGCTGCAGTGGGGCCCGGGGGGAGGCCACCCAAGATGTGGATTCCAGCTGTACGACACTCCGTACGAAGAGAGGGCCCCGGGGACCCCGGGGGGCCACGAGGAGGGCCGCGAGAGCCGCCTGCCCCGGGACGACGAGCGGCCCGCTGACGAGTACGACCAGCCGTGGGAGTGGAAGAAGGACCACATCTCCAAGGCCCTAGCAGGTACACGCCCACCCACCTAACCCCGCCCACCTGTCTGACCCCACCCCCTCTGATGCCTCACCCCTTTCCTCTTCCATTTCCATTAGGCCATGTTCACGCCAAGACTAAATGGAGTCCTAAATCCGCCATTTAGCAACTAACGACTTCCAGTCACACTTTTTTTTTTTTTTTTTTTTTTGAAGCATCGTGCTGGTCCACTGATCATAAGATCCACCCATTGACCTCCACTGACCCTTTATCTTCTTTTTTTCGGTAATGTCCTCCAGGGAAAAAACGACAATGACAAAGAAACACTGAGTCCTGCTAGAAGCAGCTAATGAGAGCCCCTTGGCTAACATGTAAATGAATATGGCCCCAGTGCTTTCTGGGATAGGCTCCAGGCTCACAGTCACCCCGTGGGTTGATTGATTAATGGACGGATGATGGATGGATGGCCCCGGGTGTGTGATCGGTACCAGTGATTGCTGGCGGTAGCTTTCATGCTGGAAATGCGATAAGGAAAATCGGGAAGGATGATTGGTGCAGAGGAGTGTAGAGCCAGCAAAACAAGAGGTCTGCAAAAAGAGGTCTGCAAAAAGAGGTCTGCAAAAAGAGGTCTGCCAAAAGAGGTCTGCCAAAAGAGGTCTGCAAAAAGAGGTCTACGGAAATACTCTGTGACATGCCTGCTGCATGTAAACAAGGTGTGTTTTCAGCAGCGAAAGCACAGTGATCTCTGCCTTCTGCCGTTACGGGCCGGCGTTTCCGAGAATGACAAGTGCCGCCAGTGTGGGAGAGCAGCGCGGATTCCAGCAGGTGCCTTGCCTCTTAGGATAAGTGTACTGGCTTGATTGTGTTGCTATGCAACAATCTCTTTGAATATTATGATGGCGGCTGAATCTCCTGTTGCTTGTTCCCGCAGGTAGCGCCTGCAGTCTTCACAACCCCCGTCTGTCGGTCCGTCTTATTCTTTTTTAATTTATTAACCAAATTGTAGGCACTGTGTGAACTGTGTGCGTGTCTCTCTCTGTCTGCGTTTGTGCATCTCTCTCTCTCTCTCTCTCTCTCTCTCTCTCTGTCAGTCTGTGTCTGTCTGTCCGTCCGCCTGCCTGCCCAGTCACACAGAAGCCCTGTGTGCGTATCTCCCATGGCTGTCGTGCCCCAAGCCGCCGGGGTAAATGCCCCCTTTGATTCGTGGCAGACGGTGGCATGCTGGCAGATGCGCCTCTGCACGCTGGCGTCCGCACATGTGACAGGTGGACATGCGTGTCAGCGGCCAGGCGTGTGCGGCAGGTGTGCTGGGGGGCCGTCACGCGTCGCGTGGGTCGGGTATACACGTAATGAAGCCGTTTGGAGCGAGCTCTGAGCTGGGCCGCGTGACAGTAAATCAGCGTGGCCGTCCTCTATGCCCGTGTGTCCCCCCCACTCTGTCTCCCGACCTTTCACCCCTGGATTAATTAATTTCATGCTTGCGCGCGCGTGACTGATGAGGTAATAAAGCCCACGGAAGCGGGAATGTGCTCCAACGGGATCAGATGGGGGTGGGGGGGTGTCATAACGGATACTAAGCCAAGGCTGCATCTCCATGGTGACAGTCATTCCGAGAGCTGTCCGACATACACAGGCTGCCGGATGGGATCGTTTACAGGGTCGTTAGGGGAGGTTCTTGGAAATGGAACGCGTCACTAATTGTCGGGGAGGTCCCCCCCCCCCCCCAAGCAAGGCAAGTGTCATTTTTTCAGAGTAGATCTCTGGTCCTGGAGCGTACGGTACACGGGTCTCCGCCTCTTCAGCACAACCAGGTGCACGAGTGCTGGAAGGGAGTGTGTGTGTGTGTGTGTGTGTGTGTGTGTGTGTAAACAGGACAGCAGCGGGATGGTCCAGGTCACCACAGAGGTGACACCAGCCGGCAGGGGGATTGTGGGTATGCCCCACCCCTCCTATCTCCGAGCTGCAAGCGGGGAAATTGCCAGCAGTGACGGGGGGGGGGGGATGTGCGATCACTCTCACACTGACGCTGACTTCATCTGCACAGCTTCATCTTTCCAGCAGTGATGGACACCCACCGCTAATTTTACACACACGTGCAGATAAGCCCCCTCCTCAGGGAGAGTACTGGGTCCTCTCCCTCTTATCACCAGCTGCCTCTTACTCGTCCTCTCCGCTGCCCTGTTCAGCGTTAACCATCCCCAGACATCGGCCCTTCTCTCAGATGCGCGGCCCTGGTTTGAACGCTGATCTTTAAACAACAAGTGTTTTTTTTTTTTTTTTCTTTTTTCTTTTCAAAGAGGAATCGTTTATCACTCGGAACTTTGATACAAGGAATGTTCTTAAGAACGTAAGAAATTTACAAACGAGAGGAGGCCATTCAGCCTATCAAGCTTTTTTGGAGAGAGCTCAGCTAATAGCTCAGAGCTGTTGAAATATTATCTAGCTCAGATTTAAAGGAACCCAAGGTTTTATTCAACTTGCACTGCACTAACAGGGAGACTATTCCATACTCTAACTACAGGCCATATAAGAAGTGCTTTCTCAAATCCAGTTTAAAATGTTCTCCTGCTAATTTCCACCTATAGCCACAAGTTCCTGTATTTGAATTAATATTGAAGTAAAGTAAAAAAAAAAGTCTTTGTGGTGTCATATAAAACAATCAAGGATGATAAATACTATACTGTCTGTGTGTGTCTCTCTGTCTGTCTGTCTGTCTGTCTGTGTGTGTGTGTGTGTGTGTGTGTGTGTCTGTCTGTGTGTGTGTGTCTGTGTGTCTGTCTGTGTGTGTCTGCTGGTTCATGCATCAATATCGTAGGGCTCTGTCTCGTAGGAAGTGTTCACATGGTTTGCGCCGTTTGTTTCGTCTGCCGCGTGTCTGGGAATTCTGGGAAGGCGCCCTGGGAACGATCAGCATTTTCGCAGCAGGTCCCGGTGTGCAGGACCTGCTGAAACTGCTGAGATCGTCACAAGTCGCATGCAACTGCAAAGGCTGCAGCGTCAGCTGCTGGGAAAAGCCTCCCATCTTAAGTAGCCGTGAAATAAAAACCAGTATCTCCTGGTCGCTTGTTTGCGGTCTGCCCAGCTGCCGATGCGTCTGGCCGTTTGTGTTTGTGTGTGCGCAGTAACCTGTGGGGGAGGCTTCTTCCCCCCCCCCCCCCCCCCCCCCCCCCCCCCCCCCCCCCCCCCCCCCCCCCCCCCCCC
>JAODLC010000036.1:4860701-4913290 GCA_026781145.1 Hippopotamyrus pictus | reverse complement strand
CTATGGCTCCCCACACCATGACGTCATACCCTATGGCTCCCCACACCATGACGTCATACCCTATGGCTCCCCACACCGTGATGCCAGGAGTAACGCTGGTGTGTCTCTCCACAACACTGGTCCTCTCGCCTCAGCGCCGTCATACGGACAAGCGACGGTCATACATGGTAATGCAGAACTGAGATACATCACTAAACGTGGTCCAACGCCACTCGCCGTCAGTCCATGCCTCCCAGTCACGACGCCACTCCAAACGCAGCCGGCTCTGCGCTGGTCTAATGGGCCGCGGTTCTGTAATGCTTGCCGCACAATACGACAATCCTCCCTGTGTCTGTCTTGGGCGACTGGAACCTTCAGGACGTGACTGTGACATCTTCATGCCCCACATGCTGGGAAATTGCACGATACGACCATCTGGCCTCAGACAAACCCACAATGTGACCCCTATCAAACTCCGTCAAGTGCTGGTAATGCTGTCTAATGCGTCTACGGGGCGTCCTCTGTGTCTGGTGACTAGACTTGCCAGCTCCTTGTGAATCATACCATTTACAAACCCATCGCTGGTCTGCATGTGTACCAAATTACATCGAAATCGGACCATTACTTCTGGGTGCTTAACATCTTTTGTCACTGAATATTTGTACATGAGCTGTTATCAGGTATATCCTGTCTTGCATCAGGGCAACACATTAAACGGCCTGTTTTCTAAACCACAAGCTCCCTTTGTAAGATGCAGTTTTTCAATTCTGCCACCAGAGGGAAATGTTGAGCTTACAATTCTAAATATTTTAAATATAGTATATAATTAACAGTATACTGTAACATGTTAGCTCAATATAAAAGTACAAAGCTAGATGTAGATTGATTTTTCTCCAAATAAATGCATTAAATAGTAAGTATTTAAAAGGTCATAACAGGTCTGACACTTTTTTTTTTAACAGCTGTTTCAGATTTTGTATAAACCACAATTAAACCACAATTTATGAATGTTTATATACCACAGAATATATACTAAGTACAATACCGTCTGATGAATAAATTAGGCAGATTTAAATAAAGAAAAATCCTACACTGTGCTGAGTGACAATCCACACTTTCTTGTTTGGACTTGTTGGTCTAAACAGGTTCAGGTGTGACGGCTCAGACACTCATTAACGTCTCTGTGACAGGAAAGGACATGGTTTTGACCTGGTTGTTTTACAGGATCATGCATTCTCAGTTTAGTTCTTTGACATTCGATTTCCGCCAAAATGGACGAAGCAGCTCATTCTCACCTGGGCCGGACACACACCCAAACATGGAATTAAGCCGTAACTGGAAGTCCGGGGCTTGTAGCGTTTGTCATCATCACCCCGGCTCTGTCTGCATGCTCATTCGGTGTCCATTGGCGCCCCCTTTCTGAGCAGCGCCCACAGTGCGCCTGGGAGCAGCTGCCCTGTCATTTTCTTGTGCCTTAAGGGACAGCAGAATCTGTACTGGATAAACCATTTGTGAGAGATTGATGGATGGATTATTGGAATCTCAAAATCCTATATAAACGGCATGTGTGTTTCCTATTAGACATTCAACATACACTCTCAGGCCCCTTTATTAGGTACACCTCACTAGTACCGGGTTAGACCACCTTTTGCCTTCAGAACTGCCTTAATTCTTCGTGGCATAGGTTCAACAAGGTGTTTGAAACATTTCTCAGAAACTTTGATCCATGTTGGTCTGACAGCATCAGGCGGTTGTTGCAGATCTGTCGACTGCACCATCATGATGCAAATCTCCAGTTCCACCACGTCCCACAGGTGCTCTGGTGACCGTGAAGGCCATCTGAGTAAGTGAACTCACTGAGGTATGACTTTTGCGACATGGTGTGTTATCCTGCTGGAAGTAGCCATTATAAGCAGAACTCGAGACTCATCTGACCAAACAATATTTTTCCAGTCTTCCATTGTCTAATTTTGCTGAGCCTGTGCCCGCTGTAGCCTGTTTCCTGTTTTTAGGGGACAGGATTGGCACCTGGTGTGGTCTTCAGCTGCTGTAGCCCATCTGCTTCAAGGTTCGACATGTTGTGCCTTCAGAGACGCTCTTCTGCATGCCATATACTGTAGTCTAATGACGCTGATATCGATAACGAGTTCACCCCTGGGGGGGGTGGGCAGGCGCAGATTGGCAGAATGTATTTACTTAATTTCTTTTTTTCCTGTGGGAAAACAAAAGATTGATCTGCTGCCCAGATATAACGAATTCTAAGCACGTTGTGGACCATATAAAGCTGTCCCACGGGCTGGTAATTTGGGACTGAACAAATCCCTCGTCCCCCGCTACGGAAAATGGCTGATGGTCCAATGCAGTCGTTGCCATTATTGTAGCAGGTGTCTCTTCAACTGTAGTGCTGGTAACTTTGAATACTGATCAAGTTTTAATATTGCCTGGTAATATCACCCATAATGGACACATCATGCCGATATTGTTACTTTTAATGAATGTTGGCTGATACGATACGTTAACCAATATATTGTACATCTCTATGTATAATGTATGCAGACGTAAACCATTTCAAAACCTTACTGGTAAAGTTCGAAGCGAGCAACACACACTGTTGAACGTCAGAGGCACCTGAAACTTGGACCCTCGTGACGCCAACCCGTTCACTAAACATCTACACCTCATTGCAGAGTTTGAATTGAACACTCATAGCTCTCTACACAGCTGCCTAAAAACAATGTACGTATTTACCATGTACAGCTTTATCTGAGGTACCCGCAGTGCTTTAAATAACAGAAATCCAAGTGTGAAAAGATCAGCGTGAATGATTCAGATTTTGTGCCTTCGAACCTTTAAATGGGACATAAAAATAGCCGGAACCTCAATATTTTTGTGAAAATATGCATAAAATGAAATTATACTTTGATGGACATATGATATGCATAGGGACACTCAAACTTGCATATATACAGTAAATCGCTGTTTTACTATGTCCATTTTGTACCACATGGCTGCTTCTGCTACCTATAAACTGCTCAGGCTGCATTTTAAGCACAGCGTCACCGTAAGATATTATTATAATACTTAAGAAAACAACATATGCATTCCAAGGTTTTGGCCATGGTGAGAGGCGGCAGAAAAAGCACCTGAGTATATCTAATTATGATATATCTTGTATCACGCGCAGTAGTGGTTCATGTGAGGTCATCGAGCCCTTTAACAGGCCTCGTGACTCATTTACAAAAAAAAAAGTGTCATTCCCACAGAGGAAATTCACAGAATTTCTGGAATAACCCATCAAGCAAGCTGCCCAAGTTCAGTTATCCATCAGTATTCAAAGTGTGTTTTGTTGTTCGGACTGTGGGAGGCTGAGGGTGGCATCTGCTCAGAACTTGCTCAGAACTTGGTGTGTTTCTCAATGCCGAAAACGCAAAGATCGTACCCGTGGTCTTGGCTGGAACTGTCTTGCTAACTTGCCTCCCAAGAATGGACTTGGGGCGCAATGAATCGTGGGATTGGTCTTGTTTGGCGAGGATGCAACCAGTGTGTTATTGGTATTTGGAGTGGGGCAAGAACAACATCCGGGGATTTTCACCATCCTCTGCACTTCTGTTTTTGAGTATTGGAACTGGTCTTTGGCGATGGAAGATGATGTAAAAATAGGTACATGAGAACAGAATGCGGTCAAGTACTCGTACTGGGAAACACCCCTGGTCGGAACTGGTCAGAATTTGGTCAGAACTTGCTGAGGCTTGGGAGTGCCCCTGCTTTAACCAGGACGGCAGACAGGAGTTCAGCAGGACCAGAGGGGTGGAGCAGGGTGGGAGATGAGGGCCCAGGGTGTGGAAGGCTGGAACTCAGGGGTGTTGAGATCTTGCTTTTGGTCAGTCCCGAGACAGCAGCCCCAGGTCCACCTGCACTGGACTTGCCGTTCTCGCCAGTGGGGATGACGGCGACCAGGTTGGGGGGGCCCTCGATGGGAGGCGTGGCCTCCAGCTGAGCCTGGCTGCAGCACAGCACGCGGAAGAAAGCGGTCCTCAACTCGCGGCTGGTCAGCGTGTAGATGAGCGGGTTCAGCGCAGAGTTGAGCACGGCCAGGGCGATGAACCAGTCCGCCTGGTAGAGCACCGGGCAGCGCCCGGGGCCGCAGCCCACGTCCAGGAGCAGCAGCAGGAAGAGGGGCGCCCAGCACACCACGAAGACGCCCAGCACGATGACCACGGTGCGCAGCAGCACCAGCGAGCACTCCGAGGGCCGACTGCCGCCGAGCCGCCGCCCGCTGGACGTCACCAGCCGGTAGATGCGGATGTAGAGCACCACGATGGCGGCCAGCAGGGCGCTGAAGATGCTGATGCAGAACGCCACGTAACTTTTGTCGTAGAGCGGCAGCACGGTGGAGCACGCCTGCAGGCGGCCCTGGCAGTTCCAGCCCAGGCTGGGAAGGGCGCCGAGCAGCACCGACACGGCCCAGCAAGCCCCCAGCAGGCCCAGCAGGCGACCCCGCCCGGCCGTCTCCGAGGGCCGCCGGCGCACCATGGTCATGTGACGCTCGATGCCGATGGCCAGCAGGCTGAAGGTGGAGGCGCTCAGCGCCACGAACATGCTGCCCTCCCGCGCCAACCACTGCGTCGGCGTCAGGAAGAAGGTCCGGCGGCCCGACGTGAAGATGTTGACGGCGTAGGCCACGCCCGCCAGCAGGTCCGACAGCGCCAGATTGCCGATGAGCAGGTACATGCGGCTGTGGAACCGCTTGTGGCGGCACAGCGCCAGCAGAACCGTGACGTTCTCCAGCACGATCAACACGCAGATGATCAGCACCAGCGCGGTCTTGCAGGTGCCCGTCCCGCGTGGTCGTTCCCACTTCCCCGAGTGGTTGTAGTGGTTCACGATCACCAGGTTCATCCCCTCTTCGATGGTGGCCTCCATGCCGAAGCACTTGTTCAAACACGAGAGGGCGCCGCTGAGTGTGTGCCCAATACGGGGCAAACTCCTCTGCCTGACAGCGGTGGCATCTTTCGGTATTGGATCCGAGCCTGTCAGCAGAATTCAAACACAGAGATACTTAAGCTTATGTGTGGATACGGTTTTATATATAATATTAACACTGTAAATAACAAAAGGTCTTTTCATAAAGGGTTAAGACGTAAAAGTATCACGATCGGTAAATATGCAGCAAGTTCTCAAGTTTCTTCTGAACCATATGAACGAAACTTACTTACGTTACCTATTAATATGTTTTATATTCATCCTTCAATCACGGCGTCCGAGTCACTTTAACCTCTCCATCTACTCTAAACTTTAACATCTGAATGTGTGTTAGACTGTTGTTCGCACTATCAGGCTGTAAACACAGCAAGACAAAGTTTTGATTCAATAATTCGCGCTTCGTTATTTAAGATTTATGCCTAATAATCGTTACATTTGAATTTGCCAAAGTAAAACCAAAACACTAAAAACGTCATTTTTAAAGCTAGTATGTAGGGTATTAGTCAAGCATGTCGCGAGAACCCCATGCCTTAAGTAAAATGTAATACGCACGTAATGAAGCATTTATCAATGCATATTTGCATTGATTTCTCTAAACTTACAATCATGATTTATGGCTCATAAATTTCCAATTAGACTGCGTCAAAAATAATTATGCACCATCACCCCACCCTTGGGTTTAATAATTACAGTTTACCTTAACGAATTTATTAACCAGGTGACATGCATACCTGTTTTGTTGTAATTGCCGGCACGCCACTACATCTGGCTGAACATTCCGGCCCGATCGCCCGCTGGTCCCCCGTCTTCACTGGTCTCCGGCAGGCTGCATCGTTCCTGAACACATCACTCTCTGACCTTCCATGCGATTAGAAATCAGTTTAAGCTAGATCAGTTTCGCCTTCGTTACAGCGGACCCCAGCTCGCGATCCCTTCCCAGCTCCTGCGCAAACTTTTGCCGGTGCGCCGTGTATATGTGCGTGTCTTCTCGGTCTCTCCCATAATAAGGCTGCTGCCTGCAGCTCTCCAAATGCCCCTCGGCCAATCGGGGGTAACGCACGCAGTTCAGGGCGGGTGTTTCGGGTTTCAAAGGAGCCGTTTCTGGCAAGTTGTTACAGCTTCGGCTTGGCGCATCACGGAGAACGGGCGGCACTACTTATATACACAACGGCGGCGGACGTCATTGGCTGATTTTATTCATCTTGCATGCATATGAGGCAGCGGCAACTTACGGCTTCGTAGATGGATAAAGGGACTGTGTTACAGGGCTCGAAGCACAAGATTGAAATACACAGAACAAGCCCTAAACGTAACCAAGCAGAGCACTTTTATTAATATGCGCTGTTGTATGCATTTTTATTTGTCTTACACATATACACAAGCATTTAAATCTCAATAGATTAACTTCTTGTTTGTTAGTGAAATGTCCTTTAGTAAAACTTCCGCTAACGCTTTACTTGAGGGGGCGCAAATGATGTAGCAAATGATTCCTACTTAATATATGAATTAACCAGAAACTCAGTGTTAGTCACCTACTGATTCCATGTTCGTTAATCATTAATCAGTCATAACGTTCGTGTATTTCCTGCAGTTACTATATTTCTGCATGATTTGTACTTGAGTAGTAACTGAGTTACTAAGTTACTTGTGCCTCCTCAAGTTAAGTGTAACCAGATCTGCTTTTTGTTTTCCTTGTTCAGCAGATGTTTCCTGCTGTTTTTCCACAAGTCTGACGGACCTGTCTTCTAGCGTACTGTCCTAAATGCACCACAGGAGCTGAAGAGAGAGATGACCGATCTGGCAGATTTAAACATCGTCTTTGCTGTGGTTTTGTGGGCCCGGAGTCACAGATCCAGCCTCTTTCACTCCTGCTGCATTCCCATATGCTATCCCAGAACCAGCCGTCCATTCCGAGTATTCCCATGCTAAGTGGGAACATTCTGCGAGCAGTGGATAGACAGGCACCCTGGGGGGACGGGGGTCAGGGAAAATAAACAAGCAGAAATGTTATCTGGCGGGGCAGTTACACATCTACATGAACCGCCCTCGTTCACGATACCTCCTGCCCTCTGACTCCCCTGAGTGAAGCCAGGAGAGAGAGGGCGACGCGCAGACAGGGACGGCTTGAACATCGCAGCCTCTCTCTCAAAGAAAACAGCGTAAAAAAAAAGTGATTTAGAAAAGCACGGCGAATCTCGTTGCTGTTAGCATTAGCGTGTCCTGGCCTTTTCTTTTTGAGAAAAGCTGGAGGGATCATTTGAGCCGCTCCGGACGCCACACGGTCAGAGGAGCATGGGCTGGAGACAGACCGAGACGGGCCAAGACCGCTGGGAAAACAAGCCCGCTAATTTATTTGTGTGTGTGTGTGTGTGAGAGACGGAGACAGAGTGTGTGTGTGTGAGCGACCGCACGTCACGGCTGGCTAGCGCTCTGCCGATCGAGCAGGCGGGCGAGGCAGCTGGTTTGGAATCCACAGTTTAGTGGGATTTGGGGTGGGGAAGCGGTGAGAGGCAGCGGGGAGGGGGGCGAGGGGGGACTCTGGGGCCTTCACCTCACTGCCCCTGCTCCCCCCCCCAGCCATCCTCATCCCTAACCCACACATTCCCTGCATATCTCCCCCCATATACATGCTTGTTTGCTCCACGTCTCATTAAACAAATGCACTCCATGCATTGCCCGGTAATTGCATCCGCTGGCAGCGTAGCAAGCTTTTCTTAAGGAAGGGGCCGCGCATGGTTTCTGCTGCCAGATCGCGCAGCCGTGCATGTGAAGCCACGGCCTCGTGCCTCCGGGCCCCTGCATTCGGGCCCCGCTCTGTGTGCGGAATCTGCTTGCTTTTCCTGTGTCCAAGTGAGGTTGCTCTGGATTCTTCCCACAGTTGAATAAATGTCCCTAAATCGCCCCTGGTATGTGTGCGTGCGTGTGTGAGAAACAGAGTGTGTGTGTGTGTCCTATGATGGACAGACAGCCTGTCCCATGCACTGCTGAGACAGTCTGGTACTGGACCACTGGCTAAGGAAACTATATGAATAGTGGTTGTAGCTGGTGCGAGCAGATGGCAAACTTTATGTTATAAATATATAATATTATGGCATTTAGGTACATCAATCGTTTGAAAAGGCATCTGTTGTCTCCAGAAAGATGCTGTAGCTAAATTGGTAGCATGTAGCGGGAAAAAAGTCGATGTAATTAAATATACAAATGCTGAGATGCTAACAGAGGAGCATATTAGGGAGTCCCACCATACCGACTGCGCCCGCCGGCAGGAACGGGGGCCCACGGCGCGGTGCAGCGAGCGGCGGGACCTTCTGAGCGCCGGGCCGCGAGCGAGGGGTGCGAATTGGAAAGCGAACGCCCGCCGCCGATGGCAGTCGCCGGCACGTTCGAGGAGTGTCGCTGACAGCTGAGCGGGAGACGGGATTTGGCACGCCGGCAAAGTGGGGGGGGAAAAAATGTGGGCATTTCTTCGGTTAGAGGTGTGGGATAGGAGAGTCTGTTACGGCGTTTTCCTGCCTAGGCTGACGGTGTCACCGTGCCAGAAGTCAGCCATGATGCAAGAATGCAGGGGAAACCCGAAAGATAAGATCCCAAGGAGAGACGAGCAGGATCTCCGTCAGCCAGGCTCTAAACAGCCAGAGTCACTGCTGACATGCTTGTGGTCTGGAGGGTGAATTCACCACGCAAACTGAGCAGAGATCCTGAATTTCTTCCATAAAATGTCCCGTGTACAAATGTTTAAGATTACCAAAATATGTTCAGCAATGATGCAACTGAGAATCTAAAACAATAAAATAGCATATTCCGACAAAAATTAAGAATATTTTTTAAGAATATTGTTAAAATATTATAGATTTTTAAATGTTATGGCTCCGTAATGTAATAGTGTTGAGGGCCTTCAGACCAACATGCAGCCTACTTAACCCCCACATGTACACGTATTAATACTTCTTTATTCCTACATTGTTGCACTACCACCACAGATATTTATGATTATTTAGTATCAAATGTGTTATATCTTGTCTCTGTCATGTCTATTAAACTTATGTCCCTTTTTTTACGTTGTCTTCACAGACTGGAGCTTAGAGCAACCACGCATTTGCATATCGCACGCAGTATAACTGCATGTGACAAATAATTATTGAAACTTGAAATTTACTCTCTAGTGTGGAAATCATATATAAAGGTCATCCTGTATAATGAAAGGAAGATTCTGGTAAGAAAGGTACCCTGCCCCCCCCCCCCCACCAAATAACGCATGTGGGCCGTAAGTGGAACAGTTCCCTAACTGCCCGTCACACGGCTCATTAAAAATGTGTCGGAGCAGGGAGGTGGTCTCTCACTCAGGCAATCAGCTCATTACATGCAGGCTGAGCTCAGACTAAAGTGTCTGTTTCTGACATTCATCTGGAGGGCAGGCAAACATGAGGACAGCAAAATGAATGGTGACGAGGGGCCTTACAAAGGGAGACGGGGGCACCGGGAAAACTTCAAATAAAGAGCATCTGTATTGATGGGGCTCCAAGGCTGGAGAGAGAAAGGTCATTTCGGGGAGGGGGTGGCACACACACCCCGTTATCTTAGAGAAACAGAGACATATTTCATCATGCAGTGCGGAAACTATGAACATGTAATTAACACTTACGGACCAAAATGGAAAAAAAATCCTTCTCTGCACAAGAAATCAGGGAATGCGCTTCATTACCAGAGGAGCACTGTACTGTCGGGCCACAAAACTTAACCTACCATAGCCAATTTTCCCATTTAAAATGTATTCTCCTTTAGCTCAGATTTTACTGTACATCTCCTTGCCCTTGTTAACAAATAGCTGAATCTTATAATGCGTATATGAGTATATACTGTATGGATTCCCAATGAAATGATATTATTGGTGTTTAATCATTTCACTTTGTCATTAACTGTTCCGTTTGGTCAATAGGGTGACAAGCATCTCCCATGTCACACGGTTTGTGGCTGCAGCTATGCGTTGAGTCCAGTGACGGTCTGACTTCCTCCCTCAGTCCAATGCTGCTCAGATGACCCCAAATCCCCCCCCTGCCCCCTTAATTTCCAGGAATAGGCTAGGCTCTGACTGGGTGAGTCATTTTTGAAAATTAATGGGTGCTTATAACTATAATACAACCACTAATGTACCACAGAAGGTTATTCCAAATATTCCAAGTTAGAAACTGCTCAAAGCACACAAATGAGACTCTGAGGTTTTAGGGAAATTTCTGGAAAGATTTGATATTGGCTATATACACCACCAGTTTTTGCACACACTGACATTTTCTTAATATTTACTAAAAATACACTCAATATTCTTTGCTAACTAATAAATTTACAGTATGTTCACCATCTGAGTACCTTTATTAGCAAGAAAATGTCTTTGATTCATCAAAGTAACAACCTCTAGCAATTAAAACAACAGAGAAAATTCAACGCATTCTTTATACATTAAATACCATCCTATTTCATAGGATGAAACAGTTAAGAAGTGCGTTTAAAGTGAAATGACAGCCTAGAATTTGATTCTGCCATCACCACACACTGTTGCATACTGTTACACTGTTACATACTCTTTCCATGTTTAAAGGAAACTTGTTTTATTTGACTTACATTTTCATTTACAGTTGTTCACTCAACTTTCCAGTGCTTAACAAGACAAAAAGATCTGCAGGTTATGAAATAAATGATAAAAACTTCAGGTGTGCAAGAACTTTTGACTGGTAGTGTAAAGGTACTTAAACAAAATCCTTAAGACTTTTGAGAGTCATTCTGTAAACACAGATTCTCCAGAATGAATCCCTGCTTCATGGTACCACTGCTCGTTCCCTCGTGCTCCTATGAGGACATTTTAATGGCATCCATTTGTTTTTCTGTGCAATCACTATTTTAAACTGAAAATGACATTCCGGCTTTTGCTGTTCCAGATAAATTAAAAATAACTTGGATCCCAGTCATGTAAACATTTGAGTGCTTTGATTCTTCCTGATTCATGAAGCATTTTAGGCTGACAGCCAAGGTCATGCTCAGGCATATAGCACAGCCCTGTGTCCCTGTGTGCGTTTGTAAAAACATGGCCTTCTTTCTCCTGTGACCATAGCTGCCTGCAAACTAACAGATTTGTATTTTCTTTATATTTCTGTGTTGTCTCCTTCAGAATTTCAAGTGGGCTTGAGCTATCCTTCTCAAAGTGCTCCACTTTAAAGTTCAGCTCATATGGTGAGTTTACTACAATTCTCTCTTTTCCTCAGGTAGCACGCACGTGAGAGATTTTACAGATGCCCAATAGGTGTGTAGTTCAAAGCCCCATTTTTAGGGTATGTGGGTTTTGTTGTGATGACCAAAAAGTGGACCCCTTTACCCTTTGGCCATGCAAATGTGTGCAGTATCTACCATCTCATGGGTGACATGCTGTGAGTGTCTGTGAAGATTGTGGCCTTGTTCCCCTGGGAACCATCAAGATCTACAATCAGGCTTATCTGACCTTGCAAATGCTAAATCCAGGGTCATCATTCAATCGAATTCAGCCTTATTTATAAGCCGCACTCTTCAGAGTAGTGGATTTTCTGGAAATGATGCTGAAACAGGCTAATAAATCCAAATGCCCAAACATTTATTTTTCCTACGAATAAATTTATCCAGGGTTGTTCCTCCTCCACTCTTGTTCTCTTAGCAGATATGCTGAAGATAGTGAGCCACGGCTAAGCAGCTGGTTCCATTTCTTCTGTCTGCCCTTCTCTTGCTTCGAGCACATGTGGCCACACAGAGAACCTTGAAAAACATGCGGACCGTCTATTTGCGGAGTCAGTCGGACCTACCGGTGAAGCAGCGCTTTCACAGGCCCAGGGGCTTCCCACAAGCGGACTGTGACTCACGAACCTTCTAAAAAGATTCTGTCCTTCAAGTTGCAGAAACTGAGCCTTCGGTCCCCAGCATGACAAGTGATTAGCGGTTTAGCCACACCTTGTTTGTTTGAGATGAATGGAGGAAGCGGCTATTTTGGGACTCTTTTGTCTCCCGTGGGGGAATGATGTCGTTAACCCTCAGGGGTTAAGCCACAGAGAGGGCAAGGTGAAGGAGATACCCCAGTCGGTGGGATTCCACTGATAGGGTGCAGAAGCGGCAGAACCCGTGCTGACTCAGCAGCTGCCTGACCATGCCGCGGCTCCGGCGAGCTGGCTGGCCGAGGGTCTCCGGGGCCCGAATCCGATTGGTTCACTAGATGATGCACATTCTGAAACAACACAGACCTTCCTTCGGCTGACTCAAAGAAAAATCTACTTTTGCTTCACGCCACTGTATGTACACTTTTATTTTAAACTGAGAATCATACCTATTGAATCTATAGCTACAAATCAGTCTCTATATTTCACTGTGCTGCTCTTTGGTGTTATTAAAGTTGGACAGAAGTTTGCTCTTCAAATAGCTTTTGGGCGATGTGTGGTTCAGTGGGCTAAGCCTCTGTGCCTGTGATCGGAAGGTTGCTGGTTTGAGCCCCGACCTCGACGGGGTAGTTACATGTCCATGCGCCCTTGAGCAAGGCCTTTTACCCCCCACCCCCCGGGGCAATGTAGGTGGCTGCCATTTGTTGTGACCCCCCCCACCCCCCAAGCCTGTTTTTGTCTTTCTCATGGATAGCAGGATGGGGCAGATGACAAGAATTTCCTAGTGACATGTTATTAAGGGTTCTGCATTAAGAACTGTGCTTATTGATCAATAATTAAAACAATGTCACCATGACCCTTGTACTAGATAAGTGGTTAATGAATGGATGAATTAATTAATGCGTATTTCTGCTGGACTAAAAGCCTGCCTGTCCTGAAAATTAGACATTCTTTTTTGTCTGACTTAGCATGTGTGTAATTAAAGTAGTCATACTTACTTAAAACTGGGATGCATTTTTTTTACAGTGACTCTCAGTGGACCCGTGGTGATTCTAGTGGGCCTGTTTTTGGTAATGAGGAAGTTTCCTGACCGCTACTGCAGCCACATCTGCGCCCAGATAGTGAGAATAATAGGCAGGCCTCTTTGCTGAGGGGGGGGGGGGGGTCTCCTAGGTGCTGGGGGACTCATATCTGTGCTCCCCACGGGGGCTGGTGATTGTAGGGCTGTGGGTGACACCATCTGGCCCAGGAGGAGAAGGAGCCGTTCTCAGATGTGTTGGTCTGATGGAGAAATTTGAAAGGGATGAGAGGCCACTCGTGCTGGGGAAGGGAATGTAGCGGGAAAGTAAACTGGCCGGGGGCTCGGAACAATGAGCTTTCGGAACTGGGCTAGACTGTGGCGTCCGGTCTTTGGTCGGCAGGTGGAGCTCAGCTATCTCTATGACCCGACCCCCAGGTGGCCTCTCTGAAGCTCAGGACGTCCACAAGCTTCCAAAGAGTAACTCGCAGAAGTGGGAAGCGCAGTCTCACGCTGATCACGACGTGCTTACAGACCAGTGTTCACTATGAGTATCTGGTGTGAACTGAACCACCAGCATGTTCTTCCGTGTGGAACATGCTGCTCGCAGTTTCTTTTTGACAGGAACCATCGAACTTACGTGTAACTTAAGAAATACATTTTGAAACATAAATGAACCAAAGGAGTGAGAAGCCCTAGTACTGCCATTTATTCAGCTAACTTGCACCGACAGATCAGAGCTATTCAAATCACGGTCCTCAAGGACTGAGCACTGCTGATTTTCCAGCCTTGCTTTACCTGTGAGCCAGGTGTGAAGCCTTTGTGACCAATCAGAATCAGTAATCATTAAACTATTGACCTTGGGAGAACTGAAAACATGGCCTGGATTTGGAATCGAGGGACAGTTTGATAACATGACGTTCCAGAGGCAGTGTGTCTGATAGGAAGCATCCATTGTGTTACGAATCGCTTGCATCACCACTAGCGGTTCTCAGATCTGTGCCTCTTTTCCTGACGTGACTCGGATTTGCCTTTTTTAGGGGAGGGACGCTTTATAGAGGAATATCTACCAGGGCGACAAAGTCCAGAGCACATGGCAGTGATGTCATTGTGATGTAGAGGAGCTTGCAGATTGAGCTAATCTTTGTGACTAATCATGAGCTAATCATGCAGTTTATTTGCGGAATGGTTCTGAGAGGCGCCTGTGATGTCTGTGGCAGCTCCACCGATGAAGCACGTGGACTGGGGGACTTCCGCGTAGAGGGTGAGTGGCCACGAGTCTGAGAAACGCTTCCATTTCCTGACTACCTTCTAAAAGTGGACACAGTTTACTGTAGGCCTTTCATTCTCAGCCCATAGTTCGTGGCCCATTCAGAAGGATATCAGCTTTAGGTACTCAAACCCAAATGCCGGCAGTGTTACATGAAAACAAACCACAACTGATCAAAGGAAATTGCTAATTAGACCATAGATTAGCATCCACATACAAAGGGCCTTTAAGAGTATGTGAAAAGATTATTGGTTTAGGTGTAACAGATTTAACGGCGTCACTTAATGCAAATTCAGATCTGGGTTAGGGTAAATATTAAGAAAAGTAACAGAAATATTTCCACACCGAGTGTCCAGTTTATTAGGTATGCCTGCTTGGTAATGCATAATGCTCTTACAAACAGCCAATCATTTGGCTGCAGCACATAGGTTTCCGAGGTTTGAGATTGCTGTCTTGCTAAGCATTAGAACGGCCAAGATGCGTGATCCAAGTGACTTTGATCATGGTGTGACTGTTGGTGACCGATGGAACAGCCACTTTCCTGCGGTTTTCACACATTACAGCTTCTAGAGTTTATAGAAATGGTCTGTTAGAAGGTGTCATACACAAAAAACACACAATCTATGACATTTTCATGTGACTGGGAGAACATCCAGGCTCATTAAACCTATCAGGAAAACCACTACTGCAAATATAACAGCTCAGTGCAACAGTGGTGTGCAAAAAGGCTTTACTGAACACCCAACTCATCTATTCCTGAAGTGGTTCTGGAGGCAAAACTCAGTTATACCCAGAACTAGCTAGGCGCACCTAAGAAAATGTCCAGAAAGGGTATATTGCTATGCGGAGGGGCGTGTTTCATACAGGGTGCAGCTGTACAATAATCAAGGCCTTCTTTTCATTGGAAGTATCCAGAAATCCATCACGTCAAACATGGTGTTCTCGTAACGGAGAGAGCGAAATGGAGAGGGTGGAAAAAAAGTAACAGTAGGGTGCTAGACGGAGGATGGATGGGGGGGGGGACGAGAATGGGAAAGGGTTTGGTATTTTTTTCCGCACTGGTATTTTCATTTGCTGATTACAGTCCACAGGAAATGCCCACCATAATCAGAAGTTTCCATGCTGGGCTTATAAGGTAAAGACACCCTCCTATTGTCTAAATATAGCATGTATATTTGAACAGCTTGTAAAAGAAACTATTGCTATAAATTCCAGACCAATATCCTTATCAGCACTAGCACAGACCTGTCACTGATCTTTTCCTTTAAGTGTAATTTTATTTATCTGCACCCTTAACCCCCCGAAGGTGGTTTTGGAGCTCATTTGCTGCATATCCTGTCAAACACGTTAATAGGAATGTCTTCCGTGGCTGTGCAGAATGCGAGATGCCAGACTCGCGCACCGGCCGGGATGGTACACGGCGGTTAGCTGACCCAGGAAATGCACTCTTACCGCCGCAGCATGATCAGACATGGCTTAGATTTATCTGTCAGACTAATGTGCCCTCAGAATGAACACAAAAACTGAGCTGTTAAACTGCTACGCACTAAGGAATTTTGATGTGTAAAATAAATGACACTGGAAAATATCTGGAGACAGATGGGTGGGACATTGGGTTAGAACTGAAAAAGTGACCTAACACCTAAAATGTGGCTGTCACCACCAGCTCTCCGACTTTCTTCAAAGGAGATCATGTGGTGGATTTCTATTCTATTCAAATCCTTGCTGACAAACACACCCAACAGATATTCAGTTCCTCTTTTGGCCAGAAGCAGTGACTTGTCATAAAAAAAGGCTAAAACAAATAATTGGTTAGACAGCTCTTTCACACGCTTTGATTTTGCCCTGCTGGAATACTTCTGGAGTGTTTGGGTTATCACGCACCGGCCTGTATAATTCTGCAGTCTCACGCCACTCAGACACATTTGTGAACATATGTTTGGGCAGACGAATGATTACTGTAGTCTGTGAACTCACAGACAAACCGCATAGAGCCAAAGGGAAATGATGTCTTTAATTTAGCCATCTGACGAAAGCCGCAGTATGACACTATGTGTCCCTGATTACCTAAGGCACTTTTTTTTTTTAAGCAGTGACTTCATCTGCTTCTTCCTTTAGCTTTGTTGCGGTTTGAACAGGTTCAACATTAAATGAAGCAACTTGTTCTGTGTGGCACTTTTACCGCCTTGGCGTGAGAAACCCTGGCATAGGTGAGGAAACCCCAGATGGATTAGGAGAGAAGGACCAGGGGGAGCACGAGAGCATTATCAGATCTGGTCTGCAGCCCCATGGAAGCATAAACATCCTGTTTAAACTGGGAAAAGCCAAGTGGACGAATGGGAGTGAGTGGGAGTCTAGCAAACGGCAAGGGGGAAGTGCAGGGACTGACTGCGTAAACTTCTCAGATTATTCATACTTCCCATAGTTGTGCATCATTATCCGCAAACTCAAAAGCGATAAGACAAAAATCACCAAACAGAAAGGACATCAAGGAAAGTAAACGTTACACGCAGGCTGCCTGTACATGAGCAGGAGAGCTAACAAGCCGTATTGTAAGTGTACTGTGGTCCAGAAGGTAAACCAAGAGCCAAGAAACTCCTGTGCTGTGTCAGGCTTTCAGGACGAATTCCAATATCTTTCTCACACTATAAATCTTACTATCGACGGCTTCCCCAAATGTAATGGGGTGTCACAACGAGTCACTGAATTCAGCAAAACTTTAGCTGGCTGTGAAGCAATATCTTTGCGAAAGGTTTTATGATTATTAACTGGATCTGCTCTTCTGAAATCAACATCTCCCTCTTGTGGACCAATGCATGATTACAATAATAGAGTAAACACACGAAGCGTTAGACAAAACCCGGTATATACACTGAGCGTAAACAAGAGACTTTTCATACAGAGTTCATAAAAAAAGTGCACTAATCCTTTTACCAGTGACAGTTTTCTGAAAATAACCGTAGTGTTACAACTTACAACGATACATATAATGGATCTCAAAGCTATAATACTTTTCATAAAGGTTTTCCCGTTTATTAACTGCATCTGGTTTTCTAAAATCAACATCTCCCTCTTGTGGACCAACGGACAATTACAAGGAAATAGTCTAGTGAATGTACAGTACGTGAACACAAAAAGTGGAAAACATCCGATTTACTTTTTTTGCCTGTTTTATATAGACATGAGTGCATGTTAAAACAACCACAAATTAATTTCTAGAATTTGTTACATGCATGGTGCCCTGTGATACGAGACAAAGGACTCGAAAGCAAGTGTGTGGCGAACAGAAAGTGCTTTTTTGAAGTAAACGGGAGCATAGAAGCAAACAAGACTGCGAGTGATCAAAACAAGAAGACGAGTATGGGGAAGGACTGGAGGAGCGACGGCAAT
Source organism: Hippopotamyrus pictus (assembly GCA_026781145.1). Lineage (NCBI taxonomy): Eukaryota > Metazoa > Chordata > Actinopteri > Osteoglossiformes > Mormyridae > Hippopotamyrus > Hippopotamyrus pictus. The sequence goes on along the minus strand of JAODLC010000036.1, from coordinate 4,895,763 downwards.
AACCGGACTGGGGCTGACAAAATAAGCAGGTACTTAAATTTTATTTCAATTTTCTCCTGGGTCAACCCAACCTGGCCTGGCGGCACCTGGGGACTCAGGGTTCAGCCTGGCAGTGATCTGCAGGGGACAAGGAGGGCACCGACGGGACGACAGGAGGCTGCGAAGTGGGAGCCAATGGAACAGCAGGAGATGGTGAAGTGAGAGTCAGCGGAACACCTGAAGGCGAGCACTGGAGTTCTCTGAGGGATGACACGGCTGCTGCGAGACTAGGCGTGTGCAAAGCAGCCCCTCTTGGGCTAGGCTCCTGGAGCGTGTTGGTGCACAGCAGAGGCCATGATGGGCTCTGGGGGCACAGCAAAGGTGAGGATGGGCTCTGGAGGCGCAGCAGAGGCAAGGACGGGCCATGACAGCAGCTTCCCCTGGGCAGGGCTCTAGAGGCTCTGGACAAGTGGCTTTACGTGGTGGAGAGGCGGCGGGCTGAGCGGCAATATGCGCCGGAGAGGCAGCAGCGGGCTGAGCGGCTTCACGCGCAGGAGAGGCAGCAGCGGGCTGGGCGGCTTCACGCGCCGGAGAGGTAGCAGCGGGTTGAGCGGCTTCACGCGCAGGAGAGGCAGCAGCGGGCTGAGCGGCTTCACGCGCCGGAGAGGCAGTGGCAGGTTGAGTGAGGAAAGAGTCCTCAGCTTGAATGTGAGGTGCCTCCCACAGTGCTGGTAATCCCATTGGATCCCCTTTGGATCTGAGGCACTCGGGGAATCTGGTCTGCCAGATACAGAGAGGCGTGAAAGCTGGAGCAGAGGGGCAGACTGCTGGAGTTGTTTGGGAGTCCGGTTATTCGGTCACGTGATACGAGATGAAGGAAGTAGGCGTGTGGCAAACAAAAAGGGGTTTATTGAGCTAAATGGGAGCAGGGAAATAAAGAAGACTATGAGGGGTCAAAACAAGAAGGCGAACATGGGGAAGGACACAGGCAGACTGGAGAAGCGACGGCAACGACCTGACTGGGACTGATGGGACAAACAGGTACTTTGTGTTGTACTGTGTTCCATTTACCCGGGAATGACATCACACCCGAGTTACCCACATTCCAGTACAGTGAGTTGGAAAGCCTTTTAGCAATAACAGGGACCTGTTTCAAAAAGCAAGTTTTCTGGATTACCCCAGCTTAAATGGCCTTTATCTTCATTCACATACATTTAGCCCAGACTACATTAAATCAGACAAGTAATCCGGCTAAGCAAGAAATCCTGCTTTCTGAAACATGCCCCAGTTCCAGCCAGGTTCCTTGTTAGCCACTCTTAGCAATATCAGCTGATAACACATTACTTAGTACTTGGCACATAAAAACACCACAGCAACACGTCCAGAGATACTGAGTGGAGTGTACTGTGTATATGACTGATTTAATGAGCCACAAATAAGATGTAAGTGTTAAAACAGTATAAAACTGCAGTTTTAACTTCTGTTGATAAAGGGTACAGCCATCTTAAATTCTGAGTTAGGGGTAGTGTAGATTTTTCTGACTTTCCAAATAGGAGTTCTGACTTCAGGGGGTGTTCCAGGGAATTTCTTGGTTATGAGTGGAAAGCAGTGTTGAATACAAAGGCTAACAAGGGGTAATAAGCAACAGGCATGGCTCATCAGGGCCACGTTAAGGAGGAGACAGTAGGGTCAGGCGGACATGATGAGCAGGACATAACACAGGGATATTTAGGACATTAGTTTTTCTTAAAAATATGAGCTAATGTACATGGCTTCTTGATACTGACACAATTATCAAAACCCAAAGCCTAAAATAAATCCAAGACAGACAAATATGATCTTACGAACGAATTCTCAACTTACGAACTTTCAAACATACGAACGAAGAGGACTGTGAGTCCAAATTGTGTTCGTTGGGCTCCCGTTTCCTGTCCACATCATTTCTTTTTCTGCGCGCCAATTCCGCCTAGTACGACTTCTGGCCGCTACTCCCACCGTGCAGCAGTGTAGCGTGCGTACTCCCAACATCCTAGTTCTTTGTACTTGCGTATACCCTTAAAATGATGTTGATTAATGACTTACGAACATTTCAAGTTACGAACGGCCGTTCGGAACGTATCTCGCCCATAAGTAGAGAAGCGTCTGCATGTGATATTTTGGTGGCCTAAGTTTTTACCATCTTTAATCGATGTTTTACTAACTCATAATAGTTTGCTAACTAGGTCTATTGCATGTATTTCAGTATATTGGAGTACAGTACAGGCATGCTTACCCCTGAAAGAATGTGGGTCTGGGCAGTGATCTTCATTGGGTTAAGACCATCATGTTAGGTTAAATCGAGTAATAAACTGGCTCTATCTGTTGGCCATTCTGGAGCGTCATCCATTTCATTAATATGAATGCATAGCCTTTTAAAAGTATTCAACTGAAAAATAAATAGATTCTGTCGCTTCTGGAACTCAGTGTTTTGTTTTGTGTATTTTGTGAATGAAAAGATCAACAGCATGATTGTTCAAACGTGCTTAAGCAGTCATATCGCACACATGTCACTCGGTCTCCCTGTAACTCATGTCACAGTGCATTCCTCATGTAGACAAATCGTTAGGAATGTGAAACCAAAATAATCCATCCGTCCATTCACTTCTCCCAGAATAGGGTTGCGGGGGTGAAACCAAAACCGATGGAAATGAACAATGACATAGTAGAAAATGATTGCTTTTGATTCCTGTTCTTAGTATTTACTGGGTTTTTAAGAAATGAATTGGCATGTTGGACCGAAAAAAAATAAATAAAAGAAGAAGAAAAATACTAAGAAAACAAGACAAAAGACAAAAAGCGGCGGTAATATTTGCCCCCCCACTAATAGAAGGACTGTAGCAATTTATCAAGGTACTGCAATGCAGTTTAATCAGTACGTGGAGAATAAGGAGAACAGGGTGAGGCTGGAGGCAAACGCACAGCGATGTCAGGTGCCTGTGGTCAGTTGCACATCTCTTGTCAGTGATGTGGCAGCGGGGACAGACAGGCAGCTGGATGTGCATGCAGGAGGCTGCCGTTTACCCAAGTCCAGCTGCTGCATTATAGATGCCTGGTCAGCTTGGAGTGGCGCAGCAAACAGACAAGAAGGTGAGGAACCTGGCTACCTGCCCGAGGCGTGCATCCCCCATTCTGCTGTAGGCTGTGTCTGGTTTCACGGGGGGAAACGCCAGCAGAGGAAAGGCCTGGTTGTAGTCATGGCTACTGACTGATGTGGTCTAGTGTATTCAATTAAGTTTATTTTTGTATAGCGCCTTTCACAATAGAGTCGCTCCAAGGCACTGGACAAGAGTGTGTGGCAATCCATTCCTATCTGGTTTATATAAATTGAAAATGGTGTATGAAACGGGGAAGAGGGAAAAGATGACTGCCGGAAGAGAAAGGGGGAGAGGAACCAAACGCTCCAGAGAAAGGAAAAAAAACAATCGGGGGGGGGGGGGTTTCAAAGTTCAAAGCTGGCTGTCCCCCCAGAGAAAATGAGCCTGCTTTACTCACAGCAAGGTGTAAACGGCGGTCATATCAGTCCACCAGGACGCCATTTCTAAAACGTAGGGTTCACAGATTCGGAAGCAATACTGTGCATTTCTGTTATGCAAATATGCATATCGCTGAAATGAAGTGTAATGGATGAGTAGGGTAATTGTGGTAAAGAATGTTAGCAATCAGCTAATATTACTATTAACATTCCTGTAGTAAAATATGTTAGCAAAACAGCTAATAATTATTACTACTACTGGTGGCACGGTGGTTAGTCACTCACACCTCTGGGATCTGGGTTCAAGTCTCCGCTATGGCTCCATGTGGGTGGAGTTTGCATGTTCTGCCCGTGTCATCGTGGGGTTTCCTCTGAGTACTCTGGTGTCCCCCACATTCCAAAGACATGCTGAGGCTAACTGGAGTTACGACATTGCCCGTCGGTGTGCCCTGCGATAGGTTGGCACCCCATCCTAGGTCTCTGCCTTGTGCCCGTAGGCTCCAGACTCCAGACTCCCCATGACCCTCAATAGGACGAGTGGTTTTAGAAGATGGATGGATGGGCTACTTTTTGTTGTTATTGTGTCATATTATTGTGTCGTACTGCTATTTGCTAATTCTTCTCACTGAACCACCTAACTTCATGGCCTATGTTTACACATTCAGACACTCGTCACTTTATACAGTACAATCTCAGGTCTTAAATGGCTGCAATTTGGTTGTCTGTATATAGTACACAACAACGAAATGTGTCCTCTGCATTTAACCGATATGTGACATTGTGACATAGCAGGGGGCAGCTAATTCAGCGCCCGGGGAGCAGTGCTTGCTCAGGGTACCTCAGTACTGCCTTGGTGGTTGGGGATTCGAACCAGCAATCTTTCAATTACAAGTGCGCTTCCCTAACCATCAAGCCACCACTATATTTATATATTTACACTACCAGTCAAAAGTTTTTGCACACATTAAGATTTTCTACATTTGAATATTATTCATTTAACATTTACCAAAAATACACTCAATATTCTTTGCTAACAAATTTACAATATGTTCACCATTTGAGAACCTTTATTAGCAAGAAAATGTCGCATCTTTGATTCATCAAAGTAACCTCCTCTCACAGTTATAACAGCAGATAAAACTGAGAAATTCTTTCTACAAGGGACATTAAATACTGCTCTGTTTCATGGGATGAAATAGTTAATTAGTGCATTAAAGGACAGCCTAGAATTTGACTATGACATCACCACACAACCAGTTAATAGGATGTCAGACATGCACTGTTACATACCCTTTCCATGTTTAAAGGACACTTGTTTGACTTATATTTTCATCTAGAGTTGTTCACTCAACTTTCCAAAGCTAAACAAGAATATTAGCGTATATCACACTATGTTGTGTGTATTGTCTGATCCTGTGTATAGGCTCTAACACCAGAATTTCCCTTGGTGGGATTGATAAAGTAAATTTTTTCTTATCTTATATGGTGATGTATAACCAAAGGGAGAATTTCACTTATGCTGAGGATTAAGAGTCGCGCAGACAAAACACGGGGAATGAAAAGAGAGATCGTCCGTTTCTTAGAGGGAGCCTGGCAATCCTATATGTCGTCGTTCCTTCCCGACGTGACACACGGGGCTGCTGAGATCACAATCAGCGCTGCCCGCGTCACGGTGCCGCCCCCCACCCTCGCAAAACACAAATGTGCTCAGCGCACTGACGTCCAGTCTCCCAGCCCTCCAATCAGCCGCCTGACGATAAGCCGCCGCCTACTTAGCAAAGCGCTGAGAGATGACAGGCCAGACAGGGAGGTTAGTATTCCCTGAGCCGCGGTGCCTGCCGTCTGCTGCTGTTTTTGCTTCTCTAATTCCTTAAATGAAGATCTGAAACTGCCGCCATTGCGATACATCTCATTATTTTCTGTGCCTTTTTCACTCAGCTTCGGTGTTATTGTAGTGCAGTAACAGCTTGTGGTAGATATATTTGCATTCTTTGCATTACTCACTCTAATCCTTGCACTGTTAATGTATTTGCATTTAAGTGACTGTTGCTCAGTGTTGGGTGCTGTTGCCTCACATGCCCATGGTTTGAGGTTCGAATCCCATTTCCTCCGTGCCTGTATGGAGTCTGCATGATCTTCGTGTGCTGTGCAGGCTTCCCCCTTTAGTTAAAAATGCAGTTAGGATAACTGGTATCTCTAAATTGCTCCTAGTGTGTATGTTCTGTGGTAGACTGGTATCAGGTCTAGGGTGTTCACCTGCCTGGTGTATGGTGCCGCCTGGAATAGATTCTAGGCCACACCCTGAAACCCTCTGCTAGATAAACGGAGATGGAAGACTGGACCCTCTCTATGACCCTGTTAAGCATCTGATTTGTCTCTGTAGCATTTTCACGGCATTTCCCGGGTGTGATTCTAGGGTTCTAAGGTGCTGGGTATTTGACGGGCATGATTCATACAGAGGGGCCAACTTTATCATTAGCCAGTGATATGTTTTGAATTGGTGGGAGGGAGGGGAGGAGGCACTCTGGGGGCCAATCAGCCTTCAGTTGGGGCCAGCTCCCTGTGGCCCCGCCCTTGTATATGCCATGCCCCGCCGGTCACAGTAAACCAGTGTTTCCTAACCGCGTCCTCGGGGGGAGCCCTAGACGGTCCATGTTTTTGGGTATTACTGACGGCTGGTTTGAGACACACCGCACTAAACGAAGAATAGATGTTCATCCTCCCACATGGACACCGCAAAGTTAGGGAACTTTGTGAAGCACTGAAGCATGCTGGTGTGCTCCGGAGGCCTTCCCCTGGGGGCGATGGCTGGGTGTCACGCCCCCCTCTTGAGAAAGCAGAGGCAGCACCTGCCCCCCCCCAGATGATAACACATGTCCAGCTCCCTATTTAGCCCAGTCCTGCTGAGTGCTTTCAGGAGACGATCTGCGCCTCCTTCTGCCCGCTCTGCTCCGATCCCGTTCCCCGTAGGCCTCCCATTCTCGCCCGCCCCGTGTCTCCTGTGCTACCCTCGGCTTCTGACCCTCCCCTCGCCATGACCGCGACTCCGATTCCGCCTGCCGGTTCCAGTTCTGTCCGCCTGTTCCCGGCAAGAAACCCTGCGCACCACCGGTCGTGTCTGCGAGCTCCTGTTTACGACACGGAGCGGAGCAGGTCTGAGGAATGGTCCTACACCTCGGCTACAGCCAGCGTCTTTCTATCTGATGTCACAACGAAGACACCCACTTTAATGTGCACTATGGTGATGTGCACAGGTCTTTCAGGGGGATGTGCCACCTGGCGGAGGGGTGACCCCTCAGTGAATGGCGCTTAGAACATCACAAGGGGGGCAGTTCGGCAAAATGAGCAGATGCTCAGGTGCCCCCCCAGGCCCTCGCACATACATTCTCAGTATATAGAATGCATGAGTTCAAGTCCTCCATACTGGCTTTCACAGCCATCAAGGCATCAAAAGGCTCCTTAAACGCTTGGTCGTACCTCTCTGCGCGCGTACCAGCAGACGTGTCCGCTCTACCGTTTCATGACGCGTTCGACGTCACTGTGTGCCTCCGCAGACGGAGGCCAGCTGCACTCCAAATTTGTGTCTGCGCAGCCCTGGACACACTGTGCGTGAGCGATTCGCCGAAGGCCATTTTAAATACCAACGTGGATGCTTTTGACGAGCGTTGGGGTAGTTTGCAAACCCTACAGACAAAGTAATAAAACTGTTACTTACATGTAAATGCAAGCGTACATGTGTATGATCTCCCTGTGTTGTGTGAGGCCAAAGACGTGCAGTTATACTAACTGGCATCTCTAAATTGCCAATAGAGTATGACTGTGTGTGCATGTGTGTGCCGATGATGGGCTGGCATCCCGTCCAGGGTGTCCCCCTGCCTTGTGACCTGTGTTGCCTGCCTTGGATTGGCTCTTGGCCCTCCTGCAACCCCAATGAGGATAAAGGGTTAGAAGATGGTCCCGCCACCCTGACCCGGATAAGCTGGTGAAAGATGGATGGATGTTAATCGAAGCAGAAAATGCTATTTACCAGCAGGTCATCTTTATAAATATATCTGTTCCGATTAGTAGAATTAATGGGTAACCCAAGCAATGATAATGGAATCCAGGCTGAGAGTATGGCAGAATGAAAAAGGCCGAATTCATCATACACTCTCTTTATGAGCTCATGCTTAATTCATTTAAATGGCTATTAAGCCAATAACATTCTGTGTGACTATTTCTGTGTAGCAGAGCCTCTGCTGACTAAGTACACGTTCGGCATGTTGCGTCATAAGCAACTTTGCCCTATTGATTCATATTTTTAGATGTTTTAAAATAGCTTTCTTCGTAGGAATACAATCTGCTGCGATTTCAAAGTGGTAATGTGTGGATTTTTTTTGTATTGTTTCAGAAACACACCTATGCATGATGTACAGTAATATCTTACTCCTTGTTTTTCTTGTCATTCTTCTGGTTCTGTTAGGTGCCCCTGAAAATGCAAAGAATGGAAGGATTGTGGTCAGTTTTTGCTTAGATCTAAACAGATACAGCGTTAGTCTCCCGTAGCCTTCGAGAAAAGGCTGGTGACAGAATATTGCAATGAGCCCGGCGGTCATTTTTATTTTTATGCTCCGTTTTCATCAACTGTGAATATCCAGCCTTGGATCCTTAGCACTGAGAACGGTGAATTTCCTCTCTATTGTGGTGTTTTTTTTTTCTCTCTCTTTTTTGGCCGTCCCATACTTTCTGAAGAATGAGCTGGCAGCCCAGTAATGGCTTCCGCCTCATACTGTTGGAACGAAAACACGCGGAGGAATCACTCACAAGCCCTGGCTGCTGTCACGCTAATGCTGATCACAGTACTGCTGCGACTCACTGTTTTGTGATAAATTACACAATACTGCTCTGTAGACAGCAATCACCCTGGATCCCATCAATAGTAAAGACACCACAACACTGTTTGGTACTAAGCCATGTCTAAAATAAACCTTTATTTTAACATAAGGGATACAGACAAAATCATCGACAGAAATGTGCCGCATATACCATGTGTGTATGTTCTCCTCTGTAGTACGAACCATGGACACTATAATGAACAGGGATACCCAAGCTGAAGTCCAGGGGCCTCCGCTAAAAAGGGATGTCAACAGACATTGTTCAATTAACCCCCCCCCCCCCCATACAATCATCACTCCCGCCCCCCCACTTGATGACTATGCATCACAGAAAATAGTATGGGGTCTCCAGTAGCAGTTCTACACCATTTCAACTCGAGGGGGGGCGCAGGCTGCCAGTTGTTCTGTTAGGGGGGCCAGACGCCTTTGACTTTAATGTCCTCTAAGTGTTACTTGCACTAGATTGCCAGCATTAAGAAGCAAAATACAATTCTGAAAACCAGTGTTATTTATGCAGTGCTTTGTAGTTACATATTACAGTTTTTACAAAGATGTAACTCACTCCGATTTGTTGTTTCAACTGTCTTGCTTCCACAAGCTTGATTATTTCTTTCTGCCGTTAACTTTTCACCAAGTGAAGCGACTCGACCACCCGGCCCACCCCATCCCAAGAGTCCGTCAAGAAAATGCGCTTATGTTTGTGATTCGCCTGTTCCCAGCACACAAAATTTTAGGCCACATATATAAATGTAAATAATAATAATAGTAATAATATTGCTACATTTATTTCAGACTCAAGTAGCATATGTATTTAGGGGGGACAGGGGGGGCACTGGCCCCCCCGATCACACCTGGGGTCTCTGACCATGTTAATTATGCCCAGGTTCATGAGGTATCCAACAATAATGATAAAATATAGACGGCTGTTTAACATGGCACTGAGGATACCTTCAGTATGTTTTTGTTGCTCTTGTTACAACTTTGTGAAGCGCTTTGGGAGAAAGGTTATGTGTGAAAATAAATTCAAGTGGTCTAACCCTGGGATGGTACTGTGGTTAGCATGGACGCCTTGCCCATCTATAGACCGGGGTTTGATTTCCCGCTCTGTGTGTGTGGATTTTGCATGTTTTTCCCATGCTGTTTTGGGGTTTCCTGCTTGTGAATGGTATGTATGCCCTGCAACGGGTTGGCACCCCATCCTGAGTTATGCTGCGTTCCATTTACCTCTGAGGTCGAAAGTCGGAGCTGGAAATGATGTCACACCCGAGTTAACCATGTTCCAGTACAACAAGCCGGAAAAGCAATACCAGTTCTAGCCAGGCTCACTAGAAATGTGATAATAAAGAGTACATAACTATAGTATTCACTTCTGTTGATGAAGGACATGGCCATCTTGAATTCTGTGGTCAGGGTTGTAGAGGTACCTCTGACTTTCCAAGTCGTAACTCTGACTTCAGGGGGCGTTCAAACTAAAATTTCCAACTAAGAACTTGTCAATTCCAACTTCACAGTTCAAATGGAAAACACCATAATTCCCTGCACCTATTGTTTGTGAGATAAGTTCTGCCCCCCATGACCCTGTATAGGATAAATGGTATAAAAGATAGATGAATGGACAGATCCTTTATGTTATGGTAGTAGGTCTAACATAATATGATATATATTGTAAGTCTTCAACTGAACTTCATTTGGGGTTTGGATGCCTCAGTCCTGTTTCTTCCTCTGTCTTCCTAAATGCCACACCGCGACCTGAGCGCCCCCTTCTGGATGTGATGGCCAAGTGACCTCCTCAGGTCTGTCTGAATCATTTCATTCTTTTTCTGTGTGTGCTCTCCATTTTGTCTTTCCATCTGTGCCTACTTCCCTTTAGCGTCACCCTACTTTTTCTTTCTCTTTCATCCTTGCTTGACGGCTTCTCCTCTCATGTGGAGCTTGTGCTTCTCACTGTTTTGTATGCTGTCTTATTTGATCCCTCAATAGTTAATGATTATTTCTTCCTGAAAAGCGATGCACGTATGAAAGGACAGTTTTGTTCATTTGTTCGGCTCCGCAGTGAAAATTATTCCTATCAAAAGCGAAAAAAGAAGAAAAAAAAAACAAACACGAAAACGTACGACTCACCTTGTCAGTCTTAAAAACAGCAACATTAACATACTCATCAGTGTATCACCAGTGTCATATCCAGTAGCACTATAATTGCCTGTATTTTGTCTATATTGGGAGTTAATTCTTGAGGTTGGGCTTGTCAGGCATGCTATCCGTTTCCATTTGTCCTTACTACAGAGGAGAATATACACACCATATGTATCTTATATTTCTACTGACATTTTATACAAATTGCTTGTCTGATTTGCTACAGATTACAGTATGTTTAGGGCAAATGAAAATCAGACTGATTGTACATTTTTATAAGAATTATTATGTTTGCTGTGCGACTGAGGTCCTTGCTGTTCTTACCAAAAAAATGCAGCTTAATTTCCCACTAGTGCACATATTTCCCCGCCATCCTAAAAACACTGTGAAGTTTCACGTCCCTCTCCTTCCCTTCGGGTCGTCTGCTCTTCAGTCACTTATTGACTGTCTCAGGTGTCTTATATTTCCCATGATCTTCCATGTCCAGTAGGGTTAAAGTGGGGACATTCCTGGGTCGTGGAGCACCAGACAACGCCGATAGTTCATATTACAGTACCGTTTTAGATATGCTGGGTATATATTCCAGCCTGCGTAACTGCTGTGGTCTAACCGATTACCTGGAACAGCACACAGACGCTGAACCATTTGTGTTAAGGCCAGAATGGAGAACAGGAGCACAGTCTGCTTTAAACAGACAGATGAGGCGAGGATATGTACTTCAGTTCACTTCTACGGAAACGCCGTTCCCCCACGTCCACTTGTACTGGCAAGTGTCACCCTCCATTACATGTATTCATTTTTATTCTCTTCTCATCTTGACTCTCCATGTCTGTGACCCAAAGCTTCGCTTCCCAGTGCAAAGGGCAGAACGAGGGGAAGCAGATGCTGGAGGAGGAGGAAGCACTGGCTTTAATGCCCAGTTGCAGAGACAGATAGATGCAGTGAAATATGAATTTCGCTGTTTCACTTGTTGGATCCTGCAAATATTAATTACAATGATTAGGCACTGAACCTCACGCTAACCTGCACTCATTTACAAGTGCATTTACTTACTTGACGGTAAATGAACCCAAAAGATACGTAGTTTGGCAGCAGTAAGTGCAACTATAGGCTGAGGTTCGCGTGAACGACCAGTAATAGGTGTAAGTTCGCACTGGAGCAAAATCTATACCTCATAAAGAACATAAGACATTTTCAAATAAAAAACAACTGCAAAAAAGAACGTCCAGGATGTACAAAAGAGCAGCTAAGAGATCGTACATGAAGTCATAGATGTAGTTCAGTGGCTGGAGAACTAGCTGAGATGAGTGAATATTGCGGGAGACTTACGTTTTAACCATATAAAACTTATTTTACCATATTAACCAACTATTTCTATAGTACAATCATATTATGCAAGAAATTTGCCGGACTACATTATTTTTTTCGGGAAAAATAACGTGAGAGCGTCCGAAGAACTTTTTTTAGTTATTAAGATATTGCAGAAAGAAAAACGTTCCCCAGATTCATTCTGTTAATACTAAATTAATTGGTTTATAGTAAATACCAATTTAAAAACAGAATTAATCTCACTAACCACACGTCAGCTCCGGATTGAAACAAAGTTTACTTTCGTAATTAGAGAAACTTAAGTTATTTTCTTGTATTGTTGTCAAAGATATTTCTGCGCGTGAAACTGCCACTTTTCCCCATTCACATACATTGCACGCCGGACTGTTTACTGTATGTGTTACTTCAAGCAGCATCATTACATGTAACGTTGCACCAATAAACCAGGCGGCTCGCGGAGCAGACCTCTTCAACATCCGGGCATTGAATAAGCCTGCGCAGAAACGGAATGGCGGAGGTGAGTAAACGAAAAGGTTGGGGAGGATATTATTGCTGAATTGTTTTTAAAACAGCGCTACGTTTAACAGCTCGAGTCGTGCCGGGGCGTCGATTACATTTTTGTTTTTCGTATCAGCTGTCTTCAGAGGGGTGTGTGGAGTCGGGGCTCGCTATCTGAGGAGTAAAAGATGGGCTATTCGCCCTGATATATTCCCCCGTCTCTGGTCTCTTTGCATTCCCCCCTCCTTTCCCGCCCCAGAGTTAAAGAACCATCCCCTGACTGCCAGATAGTGCGCTATAGAAAACAACGGGAGAGCGGCTTGCGCGCGGCGGCGCCCGGCACTGTCCCAGGTGCGCGCGATAGGCACCGCGTGCCGGCCGCGCGGCCGGTGAAGTTCCTGCGCTGGGCATCCGTCTCGAGCCGAGGCGTCTTCGGCGTCTGGCTCTAGGTGACGTTTCAGCCAGAGGCGTCGTCATTCACAGCCGGTTCCTTCACGGCAATGACATCTTAAAAAAGAGAAAGAAACGTTCAGCACCCGGGCTTTTAGGAAAGCGACTTGGTTAACGCCGCCAGTTGCCGTGAACCGAGGGTGCCGGGAGGGTCGAGTTTCCTAGTTATCTGGTTGAAATCAGGTTGAGTCCCGCGTCGTGTCCGAAAACGTACTTTGCTTTTGGGCTCCTGAAGTGTGCTCGCTTGCACGTCGGCGAGCGCTTAACGTGACTTCGGGCAGGGTGACATTTAATAAGCATTTAAACTTAATATCTTTAGTGGGTGTTGTGCTAGTTTACCATTGTAGTCAAGAGAAATCTACCTTTGAACTGTCTGCGGTAACCTTTCGTTCTACTGTACCAGTCTTTTATCTATGGAAACAAATTTACAGTGTTAAGTGCGTGTTAACTTTTAAGTTGGAAATGAATTAAGTAGGTATTAGTATGTTTTTGATTGAGCCCGGAATAGTACGTGATGTTTTTGAAATAACTTTACAGTGTTGTATATTATACGTATGTAGAATCCTTCCAATTGAACCTTGAACTCCGGTGTTACTGTCCCGGTACTTTTATATTTTTGCCCTTTAACTTATTTTGAAAATGTTACTTGGGCCTTGTCACATTCTTCCAAGATGACTGGTGTGTAAATTTAAGGACTAGTGTAAAACTTTTGAGACTTGGTTATCAACATGTTTGTTAAGCTCATTTCCCACTGGTGAATTCCTTTGAAATATGTGGCTTTTCCACCTCCCCCCCCCCAAAAAGAGGAAATATTTGCAAATGATACACATTTTTAGGGTTTTTTTTAAAGTCATGATTTAATCATTTGCATTAAAAGTATGGAACTGGTGTAACATCTCTAATAATTTTTAATGGAAAGACTTTTCTTGTGATATGTAAGAATTTCTGTGGAATACATTTTCCATGCGAAAGTGGAATATGGCAATTTGTAACCAAAACGATAAACTCATTTGAATTTTGTTTGTCCGCAATGCGGGTTTTGTATTCTGCCCAAATAAACTGCTGACATTATGACTGTGGACATTATGGTGGCCTGATATTAGAAAATCGTAGAATAAATTGTGATTGGTCAAAATATGAGTGGGCTCTCTTGGCCATCAGTACCATCCGACTGCTGATATGCAGGGGCAGCTTTTAATTTCGGTGAATATTTGATCATTGTGTATGCAGCAGTATCAGCAGGTAAAGGCTTAACAACCCAAGCTACAAAAGTCCACTGCTAAACAAATACATGGTGGGGATAATCATGTGGTTTTATCTTTTATAATATGAAAAGTTTCGCTTAACCTAACCTCTGTCTTAAGAGAGTCAAAAGGGAGATAGCCAGGCGGGCAATAGATAAATAGGAAGGGATCAGTCCTTAAATGGTATGCGGGCCTCATTCTTCATCTCTGTCTGTTCTAGCCGGTTCAATGGGCTCTGGAGAACACACACTCAGTTTAGTGGAGGTCCTCAGCCACAGCTATGAAGCACGAGATGAGCAGTCTTCCGACAGGGGCAAGTCCCTAGAGGACCTGGAAAAGACACTGGGGGCCAAGCAGGTATGGCCACTAAAGAGGCCTGAGTTCCAGAGAGCAAAGTATTTTGTCTGGGAACCTGAACTACTGGAATTGAAGGAAGATTTTTGTAATGACTTTGTGTTGTGTCTGGTCAACAGGTTTATGCAGTGGTGTAGTGGTGTCTTGGTAGGTGGGTATACTGTTATACAATATAATTGTGTGTATGCACTTCTCTGATTTGTATGCATTTCTGTCAGTTTATAGGTGGGTTTAGGATAAATCCATTTTTTTGAGCGGGGTATACCATATACCTGCGAATACTCATCACTACACCTCTGGGCTTGTGTGTAGTATTATAATAGACATATTGGCTGTGTCTGAATTCAGGGGCTGCATCCTTAAAAGGATGTGCTGTAAGAAGGCGTAGACTTTATAGGCTGTGTTCTTAGAGGGTCGAACAGAAAGCGTTGTCAAATGGGACGGTCTGGCTGTCGCCAGCTCTTCCCACCATTATCCTTGACTCACGAAGCGCTGCTCCTATCGTCTGGCCGGGACACAACCAGTTTACCTGTGCGCTGTGAATCTCGGGATATTTTGGTCTGCGATCCTTTGCGACTCAGCAAAAGGGGGACCTTTCCAAATGGGACAGCCTTGTCGCGTCGCTGTGACGTATTCGGCCTTCGAATGCAGCCTTAGAAGGATGCCACCCCTGAATTTGGACCAGTGTGCTCCTGTTCACCATTCTGGCCTTAACACAAATGGTTCGGCGTCTGTGTGCTGTTCCAGGGTGCACGCTTTGTGGACCCCTTCTGTTGATTTTTTTTCCTGATACACCAAAATATTGGGTAATTATGTTTGCTGGTTTAAAGGAAACCCCTTTTTTAAACTAGGTGTGTTGTCTGAACCATTTTGCTCTTTTAAAGGTCTGAAAACAGTGATACCTACGGTAAATTTATATTTGTAGTTAATGGTCTCTGTTCAGATTTTATCCATGTTCCTTCCATGTGTAGGGTGGCGAGATGCCTCTGGAGGAGTTGCTTTCTCTGTATGGGTACGAGGTGTCAGAGCCCGTTTTAGAGCACGACAGGGAGCCCAACGAGCTGACGGCCACCCTGCCCGACATGACACTGGACAAGGTCTGAATGCACTCTCATAACATTCCTCCCGTGCCCCCAAAATAAGCTGCTTCTGTGTTGGTGATGTCACGTGAGGGCGCCCCCCAGGGGGCCACGCCTTAATCAGTGTCGCATTCAAAGTGAATCCCATCTCATACCCTGCGCTTCAGGGTATCCCTCAGATCACCACCGCCTTAATTGGATAAGCGCGGATGAAAAGATATCCCAACAATCATGGAGTCATCCACGCTTTGTCACTTTAGCCGTGAGCTTTGAAATCCTGACAGTTTTGCCAGCTTATTGGAACAAAAATTCCACGTTAGTCGTGAAAATTCAATGAACCTTGTAATCTGTATTGTCTTGAATGAAAACCGTTACGTTGTAATTAAGAGAGAGCTCCCAAGTGTTTATGCAGATAAAGGCTCTTTAAAAAAATCCTGGAGATGCTGGTTTGGTTCTTGTGTCAACTATCAGTTGTGAATGAGAGTTCAACAGTGGGACTACATAAGCTGTCTTCAGGAGGAAGGTGGGAGCATTAAGTGGACCGGTTCCTCAGCTGTCTGCAGAATAAGCCTTTCAAACAGTGTTAAATTGCTGGCCAAAAATAAAAAATGCTGCATTTTGAATGAGACAAATGACAACAGACCCCAGTTTGCAAGTAATTGTGCATTTGTTGCATGCCCTTAGTTACTTTTATTAGGTTTAGTTTGATTTGTCTCACAGAATATGATGCTGTTCTTTTGAATCATTGCTTTAACAGCAAGTAACCACTGCTGCTGGTTGATCGTAGTCCTTAAATTTCTTCCTGTGTCTGAGAATGATTTGACTTTTGAATTTGAACCATGCCTTGATTATGAATATTGTTTAAGTGACATTGACTGATGCCTACTCATGACGTTTGGCAATATTCTGCAGACAGGTGATTGAAGTACACCAGAAACACAGAGACCTGTCAGACCCATATAGGTTGCTGGCTCGCAGTGGTGTTCGGTGTTGTGTGTAAAGAAAGTAGTCTGCTTGGCTGGGATTGTGCTGGAGGATCTCCTTCAAGGAGTTATCCAGGGAGTTGTACGGATTACCAAGTATGATACTGTATTGGTGTGATGTGCAGGGAAGGTAATTAATTACTATAGGTAATTAAAATATGTTTTGATCAGTGAGTTAAGGAAGTAGATGATGGTGATATCTATTTCAGCTGTGTGTCAGTTGCTTCTAAGACATTCTAAATTTACCACCAGAATTCTACATTTTTGGCCTGCACAGCTAATTGAGTAGGAATGACCATGGGTCTGGTGATTTTGATTCATGGTGAGTTGTGCTCTCCAGGATCAGATAGCAAAGGATCTGCTTTCGGGAGAGGAGGAAGAGGAGACTCAGTCATCGGCTGATGACCTCACCCCTTCCGTCACCTCCCATGCCTCCGACATTTTCCGGCGCCACCTGCGTGGTAGGACACGTGACTCCCACAGTGATACTTCCTGTTCATTGGGAACAGTGTGTGCTGCTTAATACTGCTGTAGGAGTAGCTGTTATGACAAATACACGTACATGAACATGGCAGTATTGTTAGAGGAGGTTTTATGCTTGATCTTCAGTTGTTGGTCTGATGTATGGGATCAGGATAAATACATAAATGAGTTCCTCTGAGTATGATTGATCCCTGTGCTTCTGAGACGAAGTAGTTCTTTCTTCTGTAGTCATACAGATGTGATACTCAGGTGTAGCAGTATGCTTCTGCCTAAGAAGTAACTAAGTGTTGTTTCTTAGCCCAGTCCCTCGGAGACAAAGACAAGGAGAGCTCCTCAGAAGCAGATTCCGACGGTGCCTCCATTCACTCCGGCGATGGTCGCAAGGTGAGGCACGGCCGAGATGCCCAGAGTTCATCCGTGGTGGCCGTTCTTTAACGAGAGCGGGACGGGCGCACCCAGGCGGAGATGATCAAAGCTGGTATTAAAATATCGCAGGATGTAAATGCATGTTTTGTCTGAATTTTTTAAGGATATCATGGTCGGCCCGCAATTTCAGGCCACGATCCCTCCGCTCAACACTCACTTGTACCAGGAAAGAGGTAACGGCCTTGCTCTCTATTCCTCTATTCTCTTTACATTCTTCGTAATCTTCAGATTCTTTTGTGTTGCCTTTACTACGCCACCTACCATACATTTATCATAAGAGCCATCTTCTGCTTCTCATTCGCAGCTGTTAATCAGATATTAAATAACTGGTGGAACGTTTTCACCAGTCTTGCCATATGCCCGCCTGCACTGAATTTGCTGTCCAACCCTCCCTCTGTCCTCAGCCTATGAGAATGAGGACCAGCTGCTGTGGGCCCCGGGGATGCTGCCTGTTGCGGCTGTGGAGGACTTCCTGTTGCAGGCCCAGAGGCAAGGGGGCCAAGAGGGAGCGACAGAGACCCCCACATCAGGGGACATTATCAAGGACAACGAGCAGGTGACGTGCTGCTCTCCCTGTGCTGTCCGCAGCGAGTGGAGGAATGGTGGTCTGTGCTGCAGTTATCAGTGATGATCTCGTAAGACCTCTCCAACTTACGGATGTGTAAAAATTAATCCCAAGGTCTACTGCCAATTTCTAGATAATACCTTCTTCAAACACTGATATAAGAAGTCAGCAGCTTTCCAAAAGGTTCTTTGGCATTCGTCGAAGTATTCCATAGATTGGCCAAGAAAGGCTTGAACATTGATCAAATTAAGACCTGGCCTCTTTCATTGCCTGACTTAAGTCCCATTGAGAATTGCTGGGCCTTACTAAAGCATGGGATTTACCAAGGTGGCAAGCAGTACACTCAGAGCTGCATCTGGGAGGGGGTCCCAGCTGCCTCATCTTATATAGGATGTGATCAAGTCAAAAGACTTGACTGGTTCAATGAATAACAGACTCAAGATGGTCGTTGAAAAGAAAGGTGGCTATATCAGAAAATAAACTTGGTAAAGTAGACTGTATAGACTGGCTGATAGTTTGCTATTCCTTATATAGACTGAATAACTGAAACTTTTTTGTTTCTGTTGATGGTGAAAAAGGAAAAGTCCATGTAGTTTCTGATTTCCTAATAACCATGCATGCTGATAAATGTTTTTCTGGTATTTTTGTTTGTGACAGACTAACATCTCTCTCTAAATAAATTTCCTTGGAGCAAAAGAATTCACTTTTATATTTAAGTTTTGCTAAAAATGATCTCCAGGAATAGTACTTGGCTAATAATTCTGCACAGTGTTGTGTTCTTGTGAGTTTGCTTTAATTCTTCTATTCATTACACACATTCTTTAGCTTGAGTTGTCCTTCATTTTCTTCCTTTGCCAAATACTTGATTCTGATGTGACTTGGGTCGTTATCTTGTTGACGAATGAAGTGCTGCCCATTCGGTCATAATTCTGATGGATTGGCATGCTTTTGAAATATGCTGTGATAGCCATTTTGCTTGAGATCTGGTAAAAGGTCAACACCCCAGTCACCAGCAAAGCAACCCCAGGCTTGGAATCAGTCTCTTGCATGCTTGACAGTAGCAATCACCCATGCAGAATTCATGCTCACTTGTCCATAAGATCAAAACCATGCAGTCACTTAGTGTAAAGCATGCATGCAGTTTTGGTTTCAACATGGACATCCTGTAAGGTCACTGCTTCTATGCCTTTCTGGTTATACTCCAGGTTTAGCACAAGCCTCTACTGCAATGTTTCCTAAACCAGTCCTCAGGGACCCACAGCTGGCGCATGTTTTTGCTCCCTCCGAGCTCCCTGCCAGACAGTCCGCATTTTTACTCCTTCCCCAAAAAATGTGGACTGTCCATGGGTCACCGAGGGCCGGACTGGGAAATTCTGCTGTACTGGAGGAACATTATATAGAAGGTTCTTTCCAGTGTCTCTTCACTGATGGGTGCTTCCTACCTTGCAGGCTCTTTATGAGCTGGTGAAATGCAATTTCAATGCAGAGGAAGCCCTCAGACGACTGCACTTTAATGTCAAAGTGTTCAGTGGTAAGTCAGACTGAACCTTCTCTTCTCTTGCTGTCAGCCTGTGCTTTTTTGTGTAACTGGAGTTTAATTGCTATGAACTGTTTTTTCCACCAAAATCCATGCAGGGTGTTTAATTGACCCAGGATGTCTAGTACTTCTTGGTCACACACTCATGAAAAGGCTCAATTTCTTTAGTTTAAGTAGTTCCTGCCCCTTTACGCCAGTATTTTTCAAACCAATCCTCCGGGACCCCAAGACAGTCCACATTTTTGCTCCCTCCCAACTCCTAGGGTATTGGGAGAGCAAAAAGGTGGACCATCTATGGGTCTCTGAGGACTTTGAGAAACACTGCTTTACGCTTCTATGGTTCTCCTGGGATTTAACCAGGCAGCTTTGAGCTTATGAACCAGTGCCCTTTGCCAAAGCACTACCTGTTGCCCCCCCTCACATTGATTGTGCTGGGCACATGAATATGTGTGTCATATTTTAATCTCCTCGGTCTTCTGTGGCAAACCTGTGCTCACTTGTTCAGCAAAAGCCACCAGAGATGTCAGCCTGAGGCAGTAGTGTTGTTCCATTGATCCAGCCACATCACAGTGCATGTTCACTAACACCTGCCTCCCTTTGGATCCCTCCTTGCCTAATAGTGCCTGTTTTTTTTTGCTTTTTTACAGAGGAACTTTGTGCCTGGAGCGAGGAGGAATGTCGAAACTTCGAACATGGATATCGAGTCCATGGGAAGAATTTCCACCTCATCCAGGCAAACAAGGTGAGTGTTAGCCCTCAGGCCGGCCTTTCCTGAAAAGCCTTGACACTTTGATGCAGCGTTGACCACGTATGAATATTGATGGTGATTTCTCAAATTGGGGAATGAAGCAGCTGTGACATGTTGCCTGTGACTGTTCCCCCCCCCCCAACATTTACTATCTTTTCTGGTCTCAGAAATAACTTTGATATTAGTATTGTGTAGTCACAACCTTTAAGCGAAGGACTACTATAGGAAATCAGAATTTTAGATGTTCCTGGGTCAATTAAACTAAATTGGAAACCAGCTGTTTAGCTGTTTTTAACGTAATAATATAGATGTATAATGAATTTTTCACAATGAGTGTATAACTTATTTTTAAACTATGTACTACACTTAGGATACTGTTTCCATATGTGTGGGTGGTATCACATTACCAAAATAAATGTAAATATTGACATTAAAATACTGATTGTATGCAGGATTAAATATGAGATCCCAATTTCAGATATTATCTGCCATTGTATTTACAATTATCAGTCTTTATCACTGCATAATTAATTTAGTTGTGAATACATGGGTGAACTAACTAAATCCCATAGACTAATTTATGGTTGAAGCAAGAAAATTACGTCACGATAAACCTGTTGATTTTGATATTGAAAATGGACTGATCTTTTATCTTTTGTGTATAATTTGTTGCTCTGTTTTGTCATTTATATGCCTCAAAAGTTTATAAAGGACCGTTGCAATGCTGGGCGTCCTTCTGTGGAATTGTGATCCAGTTTCTGGGCTAATCTGTATAAGAAAGAAGAACCCGCTGTCATCAAACTGTCATCTGGCTACAAAAAATGTTACTCGGCGTAAAATTATTCCCCTTTAATTTTAAATGGAGTTAAGAGCCTTTTCTCTTTGTATGTTTGCCATGTGTGTGTTGGCACTTTGGATTTTAACGATGCGGTTTTCCCTTAAGCCTCGATTCCAAAGCAGTGGAATGTCTTTGCAGCCGTCCTGCTATTCCATTATTATCCTAGTTCGGTGTTTCCCAATCTTGTCCTTGTGGACTCGTTAGACAGTCTGCGTTTTTGCTTCCTCCAAAAATGTGGACTGTCTGACAGGGAGCTGGGAGCGAACAAAAACATGGACAGTCTGTGTTTCCGAGGACCAGGTCGGGAAGCAGTGTCCCAGTTGTCCCAGTTGACTGTTTTGGGCTCCCTGAAGTTCCCTGTTTGTGATGAAGAAAATGGATGTATTTGAGTAAGCGGTGGTTTCGACTCTGGGTAAATGGTTAGTCTGCAACATCGTACTATTGCTTTTCCTGTATACCTGCCTTTTAATACGGTGCCATTTCTCACACATCGGGACATTTCGGTGAAGGGAGAGATGTCCAGGCCTCAGGTCAGCACCTGCTGGAGACTGAAACTCCATAGAATCCACCAGAATGTGCATAAATCTAAGTTTTTAAAATGATCTCCATGTAATATCAAAATTAGGACTGGTTTAGGGTAATTTTAAATCGAGAAATGTGAAAGAAAAAATAAATAAATGCCAAAATGTCAAGAGATATAAAAACAGCAAGGTTTCACGCATAGGTTTTAGTAAGAATGACACTGGCAGGCTTGTCTGGGTGTGACAGGCTGCTTCATGAATATCTCATGTCTCTGCTCTGATGAGCTGGCAGGCATCTAGCGCATGTAAAGGATCTCGATGAGCACCGTGCAGTGTTTTCTGTGCCATCTTTCGTGGTGTAACTGTTACTGGTTATATGCCAGCTTACTCGCTGAACATTATTGTGGGAAAACATCTTTCAAGCAGTGTCGGTTGTCTTGTAACTGGAAGCTGACAGTCTGCGATTGTGTTGTATTATACCTCTGTGTCAGCTGTTGAGATTGCCGTTTGGTGTTTGTGGACTTATCATGATTGGCTTTTAAAATTGTTCAATCACATGATTTAATGAGTATTTATTTGTTTTGTAGAGATCGGCTTGTTTCACCTTAAACCAGGGAGTGGCCAGTCTTATCCGCAAAGGGCCGGTGTGTGTCAAGTTTTTGGGATAACCTTTAGGTCAGCTGTTCAAACCCATGTGTGAGGACTCTTCAGCCAGTCAGTCCTCTAATTAGTGACCTAATTAGGGAATTGTGGTGAAAACCTGCATACACAGCACCCCTTTCTGGATAAGATTACATTTACATTTACTGTATTTGGCAGGCGCCCTTAGCCAGAGCTACATACATTAGTGCTTAGAAGTCTTGTCAGTGAAGACATTCTGATACTGGTTCAGTAGAACCTACCCTCCCCTGCTTTAAATCATGACCAGACTCAGTGGTTGGAAGATGGATGGATGATTAACTTGTTGCATACATATTATTTCAGGTATTTGGTCTGTATTAACTTTTTTATGACTTACAATGTTTGTGCTTCATTTTACTGAGCCTCACCCCCCCACACCTGGTTGTATACTTTTACTGTATTTTATATTTGAGCTCCCCCCCCCTCCCCCGATCATCAGCCTCATATCTTATATGCTTAATACATGTTTGCTCATAGAATATATGGCTTTGGCTTTCTTGAGAGTTGCCAGGATTTACCTGCTGGTGGCCTGTGCTGTATTTGGAATCCTACAAGTAAGGCAACACAAAAAAACATAGTTAATTCATGTCATGCCCTGCCTGTGTCTTCCTGGGCCTGATGTGGAAGTATCTCATCTGAGTCGTCCTTGATAGTTATTTAGCAGAACTGATATAAGAAATACTCCCTGTACATATTATATCAGCACAGTATATGCGTTACGATCGCGGGTAGGCGAACGGGCAAGCCAGGGAGAGGAGCCAGGAAATAGGGTAAAAACGGAGATTTAATGGCGAAACAGAATGGAAGGATGTCAAACACTAACTAATATCAATGATGGACACTCGACTCAGTAAGACGTGGACTAATATACACAGGACAGGTTGGAATTAACTAGACACAGGTGGGAACAATCAGGAGTCGACGGGAGGTAATGAGGGGGCGTGGCACACACACGAGGATCGATCGGAGCTGAACTTGACAATATGCATTTAAAAGAGGTTTGTGGGGGGAAAAAGTGTGTTTGGTAATTTTTTTTAATGATTGCATAATCTGAATCATTTACTCATTAATTCACCGAGATAAATTTCAATGATGATGTAGAGATCAGTGTCATGGTAAAGGATTAGTGTGTATATTCAGCTAACTTTGGTGGCAATCTGCTATTGTCGTTTGAATTTCCTGTGATCATGGCAGCAGTGTGTGTGCTTGGAAACGCAGGGTTTAGGATGCATGCTGAGGAGTTATTGCTCTTTTCCAGGTAAGTAAGAGTAGGAATAATGATTGCATGGTTAAGCAGTCATGTAACAGTCAGGCATATAACATATTACACCCCATCACAAATCGTGTCTTTGAGACCTTTACTGGCTATCTTATGGTGCCTCATCAGCAGTGTTAAAGATCAAATAGTTATAGATGCCTTTCTCCTTTGCACAATAAACCCATGAATAAACCTTAAACATACATATTTCATATATTACTAAGCTCTGTATGCTTCTCTCTACATGCTTCTTCCATCTTCTTTGGCTGTTGGTCACAAAATACCACCGTTTACATACGACTATGGCTAAGTGTCCTGATCTGTCAGTAAGAGCGTGACCCTCTGACACTGACCCCTTTGCAGAAATGTTACCAGACGCATTCTGTAGTGAATTCTTTATCTGGCTTTTCAGAGTGCTGCCAAGGAGCACAGTTTTGACAGGGACTGTTGTTGTTGGTTGGCTTCTCCTTTAAACACTTTTCCACATTCTTTCCTGGCCTTTTTAACTTCTGGTTTATATTTTGTAACATTTGTTTTATGCAGTAAAGAGGTGCCAGTCGTATTTCATGATGTGAAAATGATTAACACTTCAGCTTTTCTCCTGTGTAAATTTGCCTATGTTTTCCATGAAGTTTTACTGCTTTCATTTC
Organism: Hippopotamyrus pictus; assembly: GCA_026781145.1. Classification (NCBI taxonomy): domain Eukaryota; kingdom Metazoa; phylum Chordata; class Actinopteri; order Osteoglossiformes; family Mormyridae; genus Hippopotamyrus; species Hippopotamyrus pictus. The sequence continues at coordinate 4,871,622 of JAODLC010000036.1, read as the reverse complement.
ATATATATATCCATATACCTCCATTTGCTTGTAAGACTTCCTGTCTGTACAACATTTGCAAGCTTTGTCACCTTTGTGCCGATTGCATTTGTCATAGAACCGGTTTTAACGCATAATGAATTGCGGATCCACGGTCCTCATCTAGAGCAGTGTTTCTCAATGCAGTCCTCGGGTGGTCCTTGTTTTTGCTCCGTACCAGACAGTCCACATTTTTCTTTTCTCTCAGCTCCCTACCGAGACCTGGAAATGAGCAGAAACGTGGACTGTCTGTGGGTCCCCAAGGACCGGATTGGGAAGCACTGGTCTAGAACTGTGCATGGCAGGGCAGCATGCATTTGAGCCCTCTGGCGTGTTTGTCAGATCTGCAGATTGTAATTCCTCCAGGCCTGTGCTCTTTAACTGTTGGGTAAATAACCTTTCAGGATAACACTGCTAAACTAACCGACCATGCAAGTTTCCAGCAAAGGGAATTCTTAATAATATTCTTAATGATAATCATCAATCTTTTTTGTAACAAGATTTTGTCTGCACTGAAAATATTGGTCCCTCCGCTATGAATTTTACAGAAGTCTTTGTACCTTCTCTACATGCTATGTAGTGGTACTGTCCTCTTCATCCTGCTTTCCCTGCCTTGAGTCTTATCTGTTTATTTTCTTTCTATCCACTGATCCACTGGTACATGTGCATTTTATCATCTGAATTTCCTGTTTTCTCATATCAATCCATGCATGCTGGTGTCTTGTTCCTTTATTTCTTGTACAAAAGACTGTCCTGCCATTTTGCTAAATGAATTGATGGAACAGTTTTGTTAGAGATTGTACTCGTTACCCAGTGCCGCGCGTTAAACATTGGCGAAGGATGTGACGGAACTGGTGTTCCCCGTGTCTGGCAGGTGCGCACACGCTCTGTTGGGGAATGTGTGGAGTATTACTACATGTGGAAGAAGTCGGAGCGCCACGAGTACTTCACACAGCAGACCACAAAACTGGGGCGTAAGAAATACAGCCTGCAGTCAGGCACCATGTGAGTAAGGATGCTGGGGGCCAAATCACCGCTGATGACTGATTGGTGCTAATATCACCTGTAACAGCGGGCAATCCGTCATTATGTACCGTGGGGGCTACAGGGCATGTGACTTTACGTGTGCTTTTATCCCAACCTGTTGGCGTTAAGCGTATTTTCTAATAGGGCTGTGTGTGTGTGTGTGTGTGTTTGTTTTAACTAGCAGCTTTAACCTCACAATTTCTAAAATGCAGAAAGAACGATTGCCAGGTGTAAAACAGGTTGAAAATGACATCGGTTTTATAGGTGGTATAAGGAAATCCCAGTAATCTAGCTGCACAGAGAGATCAGGCAGCAGTTTGAGCTCTCCTGATCTCCTGGCTGTTGTGTTTGTGGCGGCGCTGTCTGCGTCTTAGGGAGGATGGGGAACAGGATGGTGATGGTGCAGAGGTGGAGGGGAGCAGCCACCCTCTCAGTTCGCCGCCTGGAGCCTTGACCACCTCTCAGCCTGGCCCCCCTTCCCCTGCAGCCGTCCTAGATCTGGAAAAGCAAGGTAGGTCTCACCCTGTCCTTTGGGAACCTTGAAAGTACTTTCCTCAGTACTGCCCTTTCAGCTTGTTTGGGGGGGGAGGGGAGCTTTTGTGATGTCAGACACATAATACCAATCATTCCAGTGGTCTCGAGAGCTCCAGAGCAAGCTGTCGTGCTCACACACCTGAGGCCGGTAGCAAACCGAGAGAAGTGGGAAGTGCTGTTGAAATGATGGAGGCCCTCACACTGTCATGATTTAGGTGGAGGCCAACATTGATCGTCTTTATACTGTGGATGAGCCGTTTCCCATTCGCTACATTAACTGAGAAGGTGATAAATGAGGATGCTGAGTTTGTATCCTCTTCCAGCGTTTTATAGAGCTTTACGCTGTCCCTAGGGTAGCCTCCGCCATTATAAATGCCATAACTGATGGTGTAAAGTACCGTCAGTTTAAATGGTAACAAAGATACTTTGGCTTTTGACTTCCGAGTTTGAGTGTATAGCTGACGATTAGTAATTTGTTTATCAGACTGATGCATAGTGGCGTGTGATGCCAGCCAGCAGAATATCGTCCTTGGGACATAGCACATGAATCGGCATGCTTGGTAAAATAAGAAATGAACAGCAGCCGTTTTATTCGTCGTCGTCCGAACGCATCGCACGTGACAAACTGCATTGGCACCGCAGTCAGGCTGTGGTCGCTGCCTGCGGTTTATCCCCATGCAGTGGTGCATGCCTTCACCTGCCGTGTAAATGTGTTATTTCGAGTCTGCGCCGTCTGCTCTGGAAACCCCTCACTTTGGGGGGAACGAGACGTTTTCGGTTAGAATCTGCAGTGAGATTAGGATGTTTTCCGACCACGTCATGGGAGCGGGGATACTGTGGCACGTGAGGCATGTATAGTTCAACGGGGTTAATTCGAAGATGAAGTTCCCACTTGTCTCCTCCGTCGGTTTATAGCTCTCTGCTAGGCCAGCGTACGCAAACGGCGCCAGGTCAGGTTAGCGGGACGCCCCCGTGTGACATACATGCCGCTGATGTTAACTCCCTGTGACACAGTCCCCATTGGCTCAGTCCCTCACTGAGAAAGAGCCCTGGGTGGCTACTGAGTAGCCTAAGGGGACTCGTTAAGGGAGTAGACCTCATGTATTGGCCGCACATTCCCGTAGCAACTCCTGGCGTCTACTGTCTTGACTTCTGTTCAGCCGAGCCTTCCGTCCACTCACCTTGGTTTAGCTGTGGGCCCAGTGATTTACCTTTTGTAATGGTTTCATCATGAACCGTGGTAATATTTTTATTTATATAATATATATATATAATGTGTGTGTGTGTGTGTGTGTGTGTGAAATCATTTAGAATTTATTCTAATCATTAGTGACATGATTTTATAGTGATTTTTATGGCTTACAGAGAGTTTACAGCTGTGCTGTTTTCATTTTTATTTTATTAGATTTTCTTTACTGTTTTAGTACTTACGAGCCTGTTATCCTAAGGGGCGAGTTATTAGTGTTTTAGATCTTTTTTTTTTGCGCCTTTATGTTCATACCTCATTTTGTAGTGTTCATGTTTTGAAAATGTCCCGTCGTTCCTTGTCACCCGCGTCTGCTATGAACAGACTGGCTCCCCAAAGACCCCTGTCACTACCGGGATCTGCCTCTGAGATATGGAGCCTGATAGCGGCATCACAATTTGCTCTGCATGACAAACACTTTTTTTTTTTTTGTAGTGATAATTGCACTTTGTTAATTTGATGTTGCCTTCTTACATTATCTTTCCTGTCAGCTGAGGACTGCTCATTAAGAGGACATGTAAATTAATAAAGCTCATTGGAGTGCCTCGTGTATTAAACACTAGGGGGAACCCTATCTACATGGTATTTGTAATCAGTTTTTTGTTTCATTTTGTCATTCTTGCTACATTTGGTTTTCTTCAAGGTTTGTGCTTACCCTGTCTGAAGAACTACATTACGTTGCGTACTTCATTTCTGTGTTTACCCATTTTGTGTGTGTATGTGTGTGTTCATATTTCGGTGTCGTCTGCGGATGCTCGTTGCCGGTTTTCCCCCGAAGAGGAGAGTCTGGCGTTCGCGGCCCACATGCAGGGCCGTCCTCGGAGGAAGCGCACGCCCCGCTTTCTCTTAAAACCCTGAGCTCACAGCACACAGACCAATCACAGCAGGCATATGCTCACAGGTAAAAGCAGTGTTAGCGAGTGCTGGGGGAGCAGGCTTCACTAACCCACACCGGCCAGACCAGGCCCCTGTCTGTCCATTCGCCAGCAGCACACTAACCCCACTGTTATCCAGACTGACCTCTGATTGCGACTGGGATGCGGTGTTTGAATCGGCACTGAGCTTGTAGGCCTCACGCAGTTAGATGGTAGCAGCTTGCTCTGGTTGTGGGTGCCAATGCTGCTTGGCTGAGATGCGTGGGACATACATCGGTGTCTCTGTTCAGACTGTATCCCTCTGACTCCTGGGCAGATGCGGAGCTGGGTGGAGGGATTTCGGACCTGTGTGGGAATCCGTGCCCGAGTCCTCCCAGAGAGCCACTCTTCAATCAGCTCTCCCTCTTGTCCACCAAGGAGAACCCGCCGCAGCCTGTCAAACACTGTCCCGGCCCCACGGGCCGCCTGGCCCCGCCCTCTGGCCCGCTGGCCCAGTGCCACGCCCCTCAGGGACCCTATGACAGCGCTCTCCCTCAGCCGTCGGGACCTGAGCTCCTGGGCCCTGGGTTTTACCAACTGCAGCTGGGGCCGTTTGTCACAGACGGTATGTCGACAGAGTCTGGCGCCACCAAGAGGCTGCAGGTGGGCTTTTCACTGCCCTCGCCACCCCCGCCCTCGCCTGCTGTTGCCTCCACGGTCTCCGTGACCTCTGAGTTCGGGGTCATCAGCAGCTTCTTGTGCCCCCGTGCCATGCACACCCCCCCCGTTCGGCACCCGCGCTCCCTCAAACAGTGAGTGCAGTCGACGCCTGTTCCCTTTCACTTATTTATTTCCTTCCCACTTCACATTTCGTGGCCCACGTCATGTGACATCCGCCTTCCGTCACGAAATGATTATGGATTAACGCCACTCGACTAAGAAGCGCAAACGCGTAATTTGATGTGACCGTTATTCCGGCTTTGAGCCCCGCCCCACTTCCACATAGCAGTTGCGGAGTTTTGTCCCAGGAGAGCATCTGCCCTTCAGCTCAAAGAAGCTCGAATCTGGGGATTGAATCGAAAGTGGGACTTGGAGGTCCTCAACCACTACCAAGACCCTGGCAACAGCATGAAGGCACACTGCTTCCAAGTGGAGGATTACTTCCTGTGCAGCTTATGGACCTGGGATCTCCCGTTCTTATCCTTAATGGGGTGTTCCTGATCCTAAAATATGCTGAATCTAAACATCATGAAATTAACTGATAACCATGTGCACCTACAGTATGCCGGGTCGAGTTACTGACAGCCTAGATAATGATGTCGGTTAGGAGGGCCGTTCTGAACAACTACATGTATCTGGTACTGAAGCTGTGGATCATGGACGTTTGGCTCACTCCATTTACTTCATTCTGGTAATTTATTTTGTAAGGGGACTTTATCAGATGAAAGCTAGGACAGATTATGGCTAATATATATATATATTTTCCTTTTGAATATGAAGTGTTGGGTATAAACACAATGAAACTTACTTACTGTGTGTAAATTGCATTTTAGAACTTTACTTTTTCTATTTCCCTGGACTTTCGGTGTTCTCCTTCAAAGTTCAGTTCCCAGATCCTTTAACCAGATCCTTTCCCAGAATGCTCTGGCAGCTTCTGAAGATGAGACAAATGCCAATGTTTTACTCGCTGACTCAGGTAACATGGCTCCTGTTTTTTTCTCTCTTCTTGTGTGTTTTTTAAATTTTGGTTTTTGATGATTAGCTGAGGTGCAGCTCTGCTGTGTCGAGTGGTGATGATGTCACACCTTATGGCATGAGCTGCAAAGCCAATCAGCTGCTCAGCTCGTCTGCATGACGCCTTGGCTGTGGTGGGACCTGACCTACTGCCCCCCACCCTGAAAGAGAGGGACCTTTTCTCCCCTTTCTTTGTATTATTGTGGGTATGGCTGTATTTTTCCTGTCCTCGGCTTTTTCGTTTACAGTTTCTGACAAGTTTTTGTTTTGGGACAAGGGTTATAGAGGAGAAACACTGCCTATATTCTTTTTTAGCAATTTGTATTATATTGCATCCATTCTTGTTGGTTTGTCATTTATATTTTGTAAAAAAAAAAAAAAAATTATGAAAGAAAAATATGAAACGGCACATTGAGCCTCATAACACTGGAAATACACACACACACACATTCACAGTAAAACATCATTGTAGTTTTTCTTCTCAAAAAAATAAACTTGTTCTTTTGTTTCAGACTACTATTTGTGCTTTAAATTAAGTAAACTTGTGGCAATGCAAATCATCACAAAACTTCATATAGATATACCAAGACCAGCCAGCAGGTGGCCCTTGTCTTTCGACGAAACTCTTCAATTTCTGTGTCTTGTGTGAGTTATTAGGAAGGTTGGCTTTCCGAAATGTGTCCCCGTGATGGTGGTTCTTAATAGAGCTGAGAAGTTACTCCTGCATTATTTTCTTTTATTGAATATAGTGGTCAGGTCCTTGTGGGCGCCGTTTAATTTTGCGAATCACAGTTAAGTCGGGCTCAGTAACCCTCGGATGTTGTGTTGACATGTTGAGACAGTCACCCAGTCAATGATGACCTAATTATGAGTTCAGCTTACCTCAGTCCACATCAACAGATTTTTCATCATCAAGGAGGAAAGTTAGGGGAGGTGGTGGCTCTACAGTACTGTATTTTTTTAAGCTGCTGTGCACAGATCTTGAGCTAATATTTGAGCACACTGAGCCAAAAATATAGTAAAACCGTTGGCTGAATAAATTTCAGTGTTTACAAAATGTAAATGATTGCATCCCTGTTACAAATGGATCTATTGTCTGTGATTAATGAAATCTACATTAATGAGGTTAATGTAGCTCCCTACTTATCATGCATTCCACAGGAGCAGAGCATGTGCAAACTTTGCACTCTTATGCTTTGCATATCCCTGTTGCTCAACTGTTCTGCATTCGAAGAGAAGAAAAAAAGAACACAGCCAAATTTGGCATTCATGAATATTTAACAGAGAAAAATTGCTACCTGACATTTTCTGGCTTCCAGCTGCAAATAACCTTGTACCGTCTTCTTAATCTGTGTTTAGCAGTTCTGTTTGAAGGCGGTTTCACCCAGTCACATTTAAATGGTTAAGGTTCATGGCGTCCCGATTTGAATATCAGACTTCCCTTAGAATCACCCTTCAGCTTGGAAGAGCTGCATCAGTTGGTTGCAAACAAAAGGTTTGTGAATGAACTGGAGGAATGATGCTGCAGTGAGATGATGCAAACTTCTTTTCAGTCTAATTCAATAGTGCAGGTCAGGAAAAGGCCATATTTACTTTTAAATGTATGAGCATTCCCATGACAGCTGGTTTTAGTGGGATTTGGCCGTTTGAACACAGCATGGTAATCTTTGCTCTAGTTGATGGCTGTAATCTGGTTTCAGAATGGCTGTATACATCTTAAAAACACTGACAGCAATCAAAATGGACTATTGTAAGATAATCAGTTATTTTACAGGTAAAAACTAATTATCAGTATGTATTTGTTCAACTTTTTCAAGGATTTGCTGCTGCGTATTTTCATAAAGCTGCCCCACTTGGTCTGGTTCTAAAATTGTTGTATGCAACTTCTAATGGAAAGTGGGAAATTTTACAAATTTTCCTAAAATATTGAAGCTGTGTTTGTGGAAATATTTTTTTTAAATCCTGTGAATTTAGTAATTTCCCTTAAAACAAACTCTTGTAATTACTATTAAAGATAATTAAGATGAAATGTTGTAATTCATTTCATTGTTTAAGGGCAAGGATCTGTTCTTACAAAGAATTTTTAAATGAATTAGTCTTAATAAAGTTAATTTTAAACATACAAATAACAATAGGCTGCACTGGATAACTAAAATTTTATGCATTTGATTCAAAACACATTTGATTTTGTCAGATTGCAATTACCTGTTTTCTTGTCTAATAATAAGACTTTTTTTTCCTCAGCCAAGTTGTCCCAGTTCAACACTGCTGCCAGAACACCGCTGTGTGTCTTCACATGAAATTATGTTGTTGTCGCACAAATGGGCACTAGCTGCAGGTAGAGTTATTCCACTGTGTAAATAAGTGAAAGAGCAGTTAAGGGCCTTGCTCGAACCCACGACCTTCTGGACACCGTCACTGGTTCCTAGTGTGGGCTTTTAAGGTGTAGCACTGCAGTGTTTGTTTCCTTGTAAGGAAGCCACCATTATTTTTCACTGTCATCATTGGTGAGACTAAGAGTTTTAGCCCGTTTTGCCGTCTCATAAATGCTAAAAGCAAATGATGATGAGTGCAGAGTGAACGTGAAAGGAACCTGTCAGCAGGTTTTACCATTGCCACCCCCTCACCCGGCGGAGATGCCTTTTATCGACCACTGAATGTTGTTTGGAGGGTGAGTCACATCTCGGGCCACATGGAGGTTTCACTGTTCAGCCTTTGAGCAAAGACCCATCACTCCCCGTTGCTCTAAGGACTGTCTGACCCTGCTTTCCTGCTTTCTCAGAAACGTATATCACTTTGGACAAAAGCGTCTGCTAACTAAGTAATATATAAATGTTATAGAATAGGGGTGGCCAATCTAATCTGCAAAGGGCTGGTGTGTATGCGGGTTTTTGCTGCAACTCCCTAATTAGATTACTAATTAGAGGACTGATTGGCTGAAGAGTCCTCGCACCTGGGCTCGAACAGCTGACCTACAGGTTATCCCAAAAACCTGCATACACATTGGGCCTTTGCCGATAAGGTTGCCCACCCCTGTTCTAGAACATTCATACTATTTGCCAGGGGAAATTTTAATACTACATTTCTTTTAAAAATTTCCGGTGAGCACCGTCTTGAAAGTAGATAATGCTATGAGGAAACTAATATCCAATGAGTATTGTGAATATGCAGTATATTCGTAATGGAATCTAGTTTTCGGGATTTTCCGGAAGAAGCAAATGATTACCATGCGACGAGGGTTAGGTGTAAGAACCTGTCCAGCTGAGAATGGCTAATGCTGAAACGTAGCACATTTATGGACCTGGAACAGTAGGGAACAGTGATGGCCTGTCTCAGGCTGCAGAACATCAGAGAGCTTAATCAGATTCACTCCCGTTATCAAGATCCAAAAATGGAGAGCGGTAAAGAAGCTATTATGCAAGTTCATGATCAGCTGGGTAGGACAGCTTTGTACCGGAGTCTCAATACCTCCTAACAGAAGGGTTATCATACAGTTTTACAGAAATTCTGTGTATCTGTCCACCTGTCTTGGTCAGGGTTGCACAGGTATGGCCTGAATGGAATGTGAGTCCATTGACGAGCTCATATGTGCAACACGCAATCAAATTTTATGGGCAGTTATTCTTTGGGCTGCATGAAGAATGTTCAGCGCTGCATGATTGCAGATGGATGTAGGTGTGCAAGCAGAATGCATTGTGTATTAAAAATGGATTGTTTTCGTTTGGTGTACTGACCCATGATAAATTACCTGTTAGACTTCTGTCTAAGGACTACAGAACCAGTGGCTATTCTGACAAATTGTCTCCGGTGAAGCTTTAATGCTGAATATATTACACTGAAGACTAACAGTCTTTGTTACAGCCAGGAGATGGACAAATGGATGCTATCATTTTAAACAGGAAAAAAAATACCTATTAGTATTGCCTAATCTCTAAAATCCAGAAGATGGACAGTGTTAACGTTTTATGTTTTGCTTTGAAGAACAAGATGTGCCTTTAGGGAAAAAAATCTAAGTATATTTATTTTGCCATGGTACTGTACTATAGAAATTGTTATACAGCATTTTTTACTTCAGCATAATACAAAATGTAATTGCAAGAGCCGGTGTCATGTTTTGGTTTTGAAATGTCTATTATATTTTTTTTTTGCTAGAAATATATATTATGCTAAACATTTCATAAAAAACATCAAGAATCATAACTAAACAATGCTACTGTAAGTATCAGGTTTGTATACAAAGAAATTGTTAGGAATACTAACTGGAACGGCCAATGTGGTGGTGAATGTCTACCACGTGTCACCATGCGTTCACATCTGTCAGCAGATTCCAAATCGCTGAAGAAAATTTGACGGCAGCTAAACGGTAAAATGTTTCAAGACGTAATTCTTTTTCTGTTATACAAATATTGCATAGATTTTGTTTTGTCCCTCTTTGTGCTGCTGTTGTGTTATGACTAGAATGGGATGGAAATCGGCTGTAACATTACAGCTGCAATGCATTATGGGAATAAGTATTTCACAGGATCCTTGGGAGCAACAGTATGCACTGAGAGTTTTATATGGGGGAGACGACTTAATAATTTACAGAACTCTATTTATGGGGTGTGGGGGGTGAATGAAGTCAAATTAAATATTGTACAAGCCCCTTAGGTTCCTGTGCCCCTGCTTGGGAGGATTATTTAGCAAAAATTTCTTTGCAGAAAAAGAAAATGAACCTCCTGGTTCTACACACCAGTCCAGGATGGATGGACTAAGCTGCCTGTCCACCAAATACTGTAGTCCTGTCTAAATCCTGCCAGCAGGGTGTGCTATTTCCACACTTTAGATGTTGACCTAAAATTAACTAGAAAAGATGCGCAGTGCATCATCCAGCTTCCAGTTGTTATTCCGATACAGAGGGTGGGAATTGGGGACTGTACCAGAAAGAATTGGGCACAAGGCTGGGGAACACACACAACAATTTAGAGACTTAATGGCATGCCTTTGACAGGAAACCCAACACGGAGAGAACATACAAATTCCACATACACTGGTTCAGATCTGTTACTACGATATATTTGCTATTGTGTGTCCTGCAACACAAAAATCATTCTTAAAAATAAAATTAGATCGTGCAATTTAGCAAACCAAATGCTCTTGATTAAAGCCTATTGAATTAGTGTAGTAGCATGTAAAGAAGAGGTGGATTACCTTTATAGATAATCAAATTATTAGGACATCCGGGAAATCACATGCTTTGGTGATTATACCACCTGGCTTTCATTATAAGACGCATCATATTTCAGAACCAATTTTCTAAATGAATGCCTACTGTATGCAATATCACACTGATGATGACACCAAACTCTTCCCTACAAACAAAAATGAACACCAGGACTTGACATCACTATAACCCTAAAGCAGTGTTTCCCAATCCGGTCCTCGGAGACCCACAGACAGTCCATGTTTTTGCTCCCTCCCAGCTCCCTGCCAGACAGTCCATGTTTTTGCTCCCTCCCAGCTCCCTGCC
>JAODLC010000036.1:4827910-4841135 GCA_026781145.1 Hippopotamyrus pictus | reverse complement strand
AGCATTTATATCAAAATATGGATCCCATGTCTGCAAAACTAACATTTTAAATGAAATATTGATAGCTAATCGATATCAAATCGAAATCGAATCGAATCGAAACCATAAAAATAAGAATCGAATCGAATCACCGAATTGGTCACAATACCCAGCCCTATTAATTACCATAAAGCCAAACTGGGCTTATGCTTTAAGGATTTTGATTTTATGACGTTTGTGTTAGCACTGTCGCCTCACACCTCTGGCACCTGCGTTTGAGTCTCTGCCAGGGTTCCATGTGTGGAGTTTGCATTCCCCAAACAGTCCAAAAACATGCAAATTTCTTTGGAGTTGCCAAATTGCCCATGGCTGTGAATGGTATGTGTACATAGATTGGCGCCCTGTCCTGGGTTATTCCCTGCATTATGCCTTTAGGTCCTGGGACAGGACAGCCCTGCATAGAACAAGTGGGGATGGATGGATGGATGGATGTTTCAGAATAAAATACCACTATATATTATTCATAATTGCTACATAAACACATTTAATACAGGAAATATCAGCATTTAGGATAGACATTTAGAAACTGGTATATTTGCCATTCATGTTTGGTAATCTTTTCAAAATTAAACACAGTCCCTGACATTCCCAAGCTCAATTTGCATCTTTTTAAAAACTGGAGCATTAGACCCATGTTGAACATTAATTAGACTGCTATTCCAGCAATTAATTATGCTTTTCAACATGAGAGAGTACATTCTTGCTTTATTTATTTTCTCTGTGTATTCTGTTCTTATTTATAGTAAATGATGAGGCTAATGACCTGCCTTGCAGAACGTATGAAATGCCATATATCAGATATATCGGAGTTAAAATATTGTGCTCAGATTTCTAATGACAAAGGTTTTTTTTATATATATATAATTATACAATGTGTACACTCAGTTGCATATGTACTATGTAACAACAATTTCTGGGTGCAAGTTTTAAGTTGACCTCTAAAGGTTGTAAGAAATATATATATATATATATTTTTTTTTTTTTTCTTGGGCCAGCCATTATTTTGTCCCATTGTGTAAATATGGGTGGTATTAAACTCTGAGATCATGATTATATAAGCGTCTTTAAAAAACACTGGCAAAAGGATTAGCCTTTCATGGACTATACTGGTGACGACGGCCCCCTGTAAGGGCTTGAGGTCGAAAGGCCCCCTGACACTGAGTTTTCCATCCCCCGGTTCTGAGCCGACAGCCAGCTGTGTCAGAATAAGACTCACGGACCAGAAGGAAGAGCCACCGTTCACGTGTCTGACTAGTCCTCCAGGCTGGATGCGCTACAATGTAAACCTCTGCTAACCTGCACTGAGTTATTTTTGTTGAGGGTTTCAGGTGCCTGAAATTGACACCCTGGTATTCCTGGAATGAGGAGAGGAGGTTGAGGAGCATCTAGTCATAAGGACCGAAATGTTTAAAGTGTGCCTTTATACTGTGGCTCTTCCCTGTGACCCTGTAATTTTCAAACGCCTGTCTTTTTATACGTACGGTTATACATCTGTAGGCTTGTTTTTAATCTTATGTATGTTTGTCATTGACATTTACGTGACTGTGAGTTGTTTTTTTCCCCCCCCGAAGTAAACATTGTCTGGTTTACATAACTGGTCACGTGACACGCTGAAGCTTTGTTTGCAGGATAATAGCTCTTGTTTTTTTCCAGTTCCAGCCGGTATTGCAGGTTACTTATTTTGTTTTTTTATGGTTACTTTTCTTACTGTCCCAGTCCCCACACGCATAGCAACAATTGTTAACCCTTTCTGCTTTATTCAGATCACCATTTCTTTGTTTTATTTCCACTGAACCTCTTTCAGGACTCTCTCTTTTTTAAGACTTTGAATTCTCTGTGGTTGTTCATTCTAACCTTAAATTTTTGGATGGGGGTCAACTGTATTTAGTGTAAGTGGTCATTATTACATTGCAAATAGCCAACTTTAGTTATAGATGTCCACGGTTTGGTATCCTTACTCAGTAGTGTACGGATTGCGTCAAAACCTTCAGCAGACAGAACGAGAGTTTGCACCTACAGTATACTTAACTCTGCTAGTGGGTGCTGTTTTTCCATACCACATAACCTGCCTGTTGTAACAGGAACACTTGGTGAAGCAATCTTTGGGATATCATAAGCAGTAAGTTGATGTTCACATCCGTGGATTAACATATTATGAATATAACATTTTGGTGTACGTTATGGTATCGTTGCTAAGCTAATGCTTTTATCCAAAGTTGAAAACGTGAAGCCGTTGACATAGCTAGAGTAATTCTCAAGAGTACTAAAATCTGCAGTTTACAAGTCCACATTTTTAAACATCATACTATTTGCTTCATAACAACTGAACACTGTCTTTGCAGCACATGTTCGGGGTACCATGGGACATGCTAAGGTTTGTTTAAAGAGTAGCTCTCAGATCCTGCTAGGAATGCTGATGGGTGTGTTCCTCTTCTCCTGGAGCTTCGAGGATTCAAAACGGGTAATGCCGCGGACTGCCTTCGGGCTGGGAAACTCTCGTGTGCGTGTGCAGGACGATGTAACTTTAAGAGAGTCCTGCAGGCATTTCACCCATGTGGAGTTTCGATTTTTCATGAATGGAGAGGAGGGACCAAGGCTGCCTGTTTCACTTGCCGCCTGTTTTGAACTTTTATTTTGACATGGGACTCGTAAGCCTGGTTGTTAAGGTTACACTGGGCCTTCCACCTCCTTTCATTAGTAGGGTACTTAGTCCTGCATGAGTACTCATTGATCATGGGCGTCCTGCTCACATGTCCAGGCCTTCGATTTACATTCGACCGACTCTGAGGAATCCTCGGGAGTGCCTCGTTTAGAGCCTAAGCTTCCACTTTCCTTTTGAACGCAAGTCCATCACCTCTGTTTATTCCTGAGCCTTCAGCCAGACTTATGAAGCAGTACAGACACGATGACGAAAAAACAAAACGACAGTATTTCTTTGTGCAGGACTGGATTATTAACTGGGATATTTTAAACCAAAATAAACACCCATTTATATCTTAAATTATTATTTATGTGGCAATAGCTGTAAACTCGCATTCAAGATATTACTCAGACGTTTGGCTTGTAGTTAATGTTGATTTTGCATTTTAGGTGTCCTGAGCGCTGCGTGTGAGCATTCAAAGAGTAAATGTAGCTACTCAACTAGATGCTAATGAGAATCGTTGCTGCCAGCATAGTAAGGAATAATATAAATACATACTCTAACCAGCATAAATTACTTTTATCGTTAACCACTGAGCCCATGGCAGTTTACTAATCGGTGATGAATAACATGAACCAGAAAGCATTTTCTTTTTGATGTACTCCAGGTGGAGCAACCCGTAATGGAGTAATATTTTTTAATTTTCATTCATTTTCATCTAAGGGGTTTTTTACTGACTTTGCAGTCACCTTAATAGCATGGTGTGGCCCAAAACACCTAAGCTGTATCAGTACTGAGGATCAGTCATCTTGAGGTAACGGTTCATGTTCTCTCTGGTATGTGTGACACACGTCATTGTCATAGGAGAGAGACCTTTTTGTGCTGAAATGCATAATGTCTGCTGTCCGGAATCTATGAGGCAGCATTACTGGTAAACGGAGAAGTCCGGGGGGGGAGGGTTGCTGGTAAACTGTGGTTCTCGAGGACAAAAAATAGTCTTTTATGGATCCAGACTAAGAAAAAATGTGGGCCCCACACAGGGGTGGTCTGTGAGGCTTATAAAAGGAGGTCTGTTTATATTTCATAATTAAATTTGGTTGTATTTATCTAAGCACATATTTATATTTTGTTACTGTTGGCTCTAAAAACATGCACTTCACAACAATAGTACATTCAAACTGGTAGTTCCATGGGAAGCTGTTTTTTTTAATCATGTTCTTCAAACTGTCAAGGCTGAAGCATCAGGATGTCCTAAAATTCTACAATAAGTGTATTGGAGAGATTTGATAACTTCGTTGTTTTTTTCTCCATAATGCTGAGGTAACGTTTGGTCTTTCTCACAACCTGCCTGTTGCTTCTGGCAAGTATAATGCAGGGGTCGCATTCCGGATTTAAACAGACACCTTGTCTTTGGTCTTGTCATGTCTTAGTGGTCTGACCCTCACGATTCTAGCTCTTTGCTGTTCTTTCTCGAGGTTTTATACTAGCAGCCATGCCCTTCATGGTGTTTTGTGTCACAACGCAGGCCTGTGCTTCCTGAGTCCAAGAGACGGAATAGGGTGCTGAAGGTAAGATGTGCATCTCTTGCACTGTGGATCGAATCCATGTTATTAGCACTGTGGGGAGCAGACGGGGTGAACTGTGCAAACACAGCCTGACAAAAGACAAACCAACTAGGACACTACAAGAGCCAGAACAGAGCTTAGTGTCCCTCTGGGATGGGGGGATATACTGCATTATAAGGATTCAGTACTCTTATAGGTATGTAGGGGTATTCCCTGTTGTGACATCTCTCCTTTCTCCCATTTATTTATTTGGTAACGCTTCACATTAACGGCACCTTCATAATGCATTCATTGAACATTCATAAGCGTGTAAGTATACCATAATGTCCTAACATACCTTAAAGCTTTAATAAATATTCATAACAAACACTGTAATCATATAATGTTTATTATTACTGTACAGTATATTAAAGTTAAGGTATGTTAGAACGTTAAAGTATACTTACATGCTGCTTATGAATGCTCTACGAATGCATTATGAAGGCGCAGTTAATGTAAAGCGCTACCAGTTATTTTAAATTAGTACTGTGTCAGGGTTTTACACACTCAGACTGGAGATTAATTAAACAAGACATATGGCCTCCTGCCCAGTTTGGCCTTGATGGTTTTATATACTGCTGAATTTGTTATTCTTGTATTTTCTCTTTTAAAAGGTTTTCGTTGTTTCACTGACAATTTTGAGAATATAATGGGAGTTGCAAACAAAATGAAGAAGATCCTTCCTTATGCTATATTTTCACGTTCTTCAGAATCTGATCTGACCATTATTTTTCCGGCGGCTCATCCAGTACAGCATCGTAGGGCAGGCTGGAGCCGATGCCAGGCAGTATCGGGCACAAGGCAGAGGTACACTCTGGATGGGATGCCAATCCAGTGCAGGGCACACACACACACACGCTCACACTCGCACCCACAAGCTCACACCGATCAATTCAGAGATTCGCCAAACTGCCCCGCTGCGGAAGAAAACTTGTACAATATCTGGAGAACAAGCAGAATCCCTCACACACGGGGTATGGTTTGAATCACGACCTTGCAGGGGTGAGAAGGTGGTGTCACATGTAGTGGCAGATCCTCCTCTGTGGATCGCCGATTCCGTGAGCTGTTCTTGTGGTTTGTTTTCATAGAGAGTATAATGTTTTAAAATAACTCCTGTGTAAATCCACTCGCCTCAGTCTCCAGACTTCTCCATGACGGCATGGAGGTGCAGCCTTTTTCCATCCCTCTGTAAACACTGCCCTCCGCCCCCCCCCCCAAGGTCCGCAAATGTGCATTTCAGGCCTTGCAGTTAAGGGACATTTCAGTATTTCAGTTTGGTTAGCAGGTTCTCTCAGGCTGGGACCTGGCGCATTGTGTTGGAAAGAGGGTTCACCTGGTCAGTGAGAATTACACTGACGACGTGTCTTCCCAAGCATCGCTGCTTTAATTAAACGTTCCACCCCTTTCCTTCCCCCGTTCGGCGTGGATGCCTGGAACATGTGTCAGACTGGAGCTGCACCCTCTGATCTAGTAGTCTGCCCCCACGATGCAAAGAAAAAATATCGACACAGGTACTGTGTGTTTTTGTGGGGGTTATGTAAGACCTGTCTCTCACACGGGCCGAAGCAGCCCAGCTGTAGCGCTGAATGCGACGCCTGCTTTTATGGTCAGCAAGTTGCACTTCCTCTGAGTTGGACCCAAGATAGCCGGGTGTCGACATTCCAGTCAAATCAAGGGATGCCCTGTTAGGAGGAATACACGTTCTATCCTGAAGGAAACATGAATACTTTTGATGAAATTATGGCCATTTGTATTAAAAAATTCCAACCTGCACACACAAAAGAGATCTCCTCAGTTCATAAGCTTGCCCACGACCTCCTGGTATGCAGGGAACCATAATGATGAGAAAGCGACAGCAAACCCCCTCTTCTGGGGCGGAGGGTAAACCAGTAATGGGCACTTCTGGTGTGCAAGACAATGCCGTGTGACAATGCTGTACTTAAGTCTGGCATGAACAGTCATTCTTACATGTTTATACGAGGCGCGTGTGTGTATGTGAGTGTGGGTTATGTATATATTAAATTTTGAGGACCAAATGTCCACAATGTGATTTTTTTTTTTTACATATTGGGACCATTTTTCCTCATTTGGGTAACCTCAGTTTTATAAAAATCTGTGACTGCAATCAAAAAAGTAAAAATGCCAGAAGTGTTGTACTTTGTTTGGTTACTTATGGTTAAGGTTAGGGCTGGGTGGGGGTTAAGGTTTCATTGTTGGGATTAGGGTTTTTCCCATAGATAGGAATGGACAGTCCCCGCAAAGATACAAATATAAACGTGTGTGTGTGTGTGTGTGTGTGTGTGTGTGTGTGTGCGCGCGTGCGCGTGCGTGTGCGTGTGTGTGTGTGTTCACACACTGTGGTTGCTCCTGTTATGCTCCCTGACTCTACACACCATTACTTCACAGTGGGAACGCTTCACCATCATCCCAACGTCCATAAAGGCATGTTTTGGCTGTCATGTGCACTGTGCTTAATGACCAGCTGCACAGAGTACAGGAAACGGCAGCTACGTCATGCTGCGTAGACGAGTCTGATGGGGCTTTACAACTGCCTGAGTATGTTTCTCTGTATAATTACTTTAAAAGGATTAAAAATTACGCTTTCTCCAGCTGACCGTTCCATCCGACTGCAGAAAACTCTTCAGTATATTGACAGACACTATCATGCCGCTGCCTAAGTCCTGTTTTGTTGTGTAACTATGTGCTAAGACCACTCTGTAGATGGACTTCCTTGTCCTGTGGAAATATGCAGAACAAACAAGTGGTTCCCAGTTTTTGATCTCTAAGGTTTGACTGCCAAAGGCAGAGCAAGCAAACATAATCCAGCATTACTGGCAAAGTCCACGGTGAGGATACAGAGAGATGTCAAGCAGGGCATTAACAAGGAGATCAGTCATACATATTTCTGTTTTGTTACTATTCATATATTGTCCTATCAATCACCTGAATTAGCCTTGCTAGGCAGCTGGCCTACAGTGTTGATGTTCAGTGTTGATGTGTGTGACTCGATTTACCGAATCTTTATTTGTTGCCGAAATAGGGCATTGGAGAGATTTTGCGGTTCAGGAAAAAAATGACCAAGGTAAACAGTCGATGACCCTAATTAAATCTCAAACATCTGCTTCTGCCCAATGTAAATATTATGTGACCGGTGCCTTTGCATTTTATAACGTGCTCTCCTAGGGCATCGACACGGTGGTAGGCCCTGAAATCCATAATATTTCAGGTAACTGGCCATTCATCCCTGTTGTGTCTCCCACTGTCGCATGGCGAGATGTAAGACTTACGTTTCCAGCACCTAGATATACCCCCGCGGAGAAGCTGGCAGCTTCACATTCAACCTGAAAAGTACGGAATTCGCTGATGGCGCCTCCGAGTTCTGTTGATATTTATAACTTCCCTTCGCGACATCTGACACTTAAATCCTACACCGGCAGGGTCCTGCCAAAGCAGGGTGAGGACCTGCAGAGGAGCTGGGTCTGGAGGAGCAGGAGGATCAAGAGGAGGCGAAGCCAAGGCCTGGAAAATGCAAACTCTGTTCTCTACCTTAAGTTGGGAGGGGAGGGCAAGGCTTCCCTACCCATAGGGAAGGAACTTCAGGAAGGGAATGGTAATCTGCAGCCACAGGACACAAAGCTGCTTGTCTCCACTTTAAGGGCTCCTCTGCACTAAGACCTCATAGGGTGACGTCACACAGGGCAACCTTTTCAGCAGTGTTGCCGACCAGTGTTGCTGACCAGTGTTGCTCGGGCACATTCCCATTGATATTGGGCAACAAATTTTATTTGGAAAACTCTCAATCATCCAGATCTAGATAAATTGTCCTTTGTCTCACCTAGTCAGTAACCGCCCAGTAACATTACTCAGTTGCTCAAAAAGTTGCCCTGTATCTCATCACCTTTAAGGTTTTAGACTGGAGTGGAAAAGGTTCAAGAAATATATTTTGACATGAAATCCTTATATACATTTTATTATACTATGTGTAATATAATATATTACATTTAGTTATTCAACTGCATAGGCTCCGGACTCCCAGAGACCCTGAATAGGACAAGTGGTTACAAAAGATGGATGGATGGATGGATGGATGGATAATCTTTCATGTTCTAAATAAGCAGGGATGTGTTGATGTTTAATGTATGGTTTTATATGTGTGCGCACCTACAGCTGTGGTGCTCCTTAAAATAGCTAGATCTCATTGACACACTAAGAAAGCTAACTGCATTTCTTTGAGGTTCAGGATGAACCTGGAGCACCGGAGAAGCCCACGTGACGAGGGAACATGCGTAGCTGCACAGCGTCAGAGCAAAGGTGCCTTTCAAGTCCTCAGTCTTGGAGGTGAGAGGCCCCAGCACTCACTACCAATATATGCATACACATATACTTAGATGGAACCTGATATTAATGCTGAAAATGTGACAGGCTGCCATAAAATGGAGAGGGGTTTTTTTTTGTGTCGTTCTATGACCTACATTCCAATTTCCGTCATTCCTTTCTCGTCAAAAAAAAACCCGAAACTGTGATATCAGCTGGTGTTAGATTTTATTATCATTTTATTTTCCTTTCAGCTTCTCCAACTTTCTGTTTTAAATTCCATTTTTTAAATTCCTTTTTTTGTTGTTGTTCATAGACAAAAAAACATATGAATGACAAACTTTTTGTCCTTCCTCAGTGAGACTAAATGGTTCTTAAATTTATGCTTTTGTCAATATAATTTTATTCATTATTCTTTACCTTTATTTTATATTTTATTTTATTTTATGAGTGTGAATCCAGCCATCTTCTTGCATTACTGCATGAGATCTTAGGAGTGTGTAATTATTTTCTTGCATTCCAGAATTCCAACACGTTCCTTGGATGGAAGATTCAAAATCTTGGCCCGAATAGAGCAAACCTACAGTTTTACTGGTTCAGTAAGTCTATAGATGTTTTCCCAGATTAAATGCTAATATAATTATACATTCAATCAGATAGCATGACTGTTGACAGTGTGAGTTTGAGACCTTGACTGACCACGACATCGTTTATTGTAGGGATTCCTTTGATGTCATTCATTTTCACAGCAGGCGGAGTTACTGCAGATCATATGCAAATCATATCCTGTATTCTGTAATATTTTCAAACATTTTACAATTTGGTTGTGAATGGGTGACCCTAAGACATAAAGCAGCTATAACTGTCCACTCACTCCATCCATCTCCCAGCCATTTATTCAGCATTTGGGGAAGGATCCTATCTTCTCAATTATTATTTTCTTTCTCATACCCCTAAAGCAGATTTTATATTCTCCCTTCTGGTGTTTTTAGGCTGTAATGATAGTTTCACTATAACATATAATGGCATCATATTTTATCTTTATAAGTTCAAGACTATTCATTTCTAACATTTATCAGAATCGCAGTTCCCTTTTTTCTGTTGATTATAGTTTCGCTAAAATGTATGTCTAAGCCTATGTCCAAACCCATACTGGGAGTAACCTTTCCAAGTATGAAATGATATTCTTACACCTTCCAAATCAGAATTGTGGGCTCTGTGTTGGGTAGAAACACTGAAGCTGGCTGGACAGAAATTTTCCAGGTAAAACAATGGGTTGTAATACACTGGGTATTAGTTGTCTATAACCCAAAAGATTAGCGATACTGCACTTGGATGGATTTTTTTTGGTGGGGGGGACCCCCTCTTGTTGCCTGAGTTGAAATTGCAGTTAACTGGGAAGACCATCATTGCGCTATGGTCTATGCTGGCATTTTGCACTTTTGCATAATTAGCTTGTCGTTACCCTATAGGTACTGTAGATAGAATAATAGGTTATGTGTACATCAGATACATGTGTTAACACATACAGTAAGCAGGTACGTGCAAACTTATGATATCGTATCTTTAAGGTCTCAGGTAAGGTCAATGGTTACCAAGTTCCATTTAATAATCTGTCTTAAGTGATGTTTTTTTTTCTAAAAATATATTAAAATATGTCCTTTACATACAATATTTTTACATTCTTAGTTAACATACACATTTTGTGTTTTTTTTTTCTGGATACACACACCAGCTCCTTATCTGTTATCTGTCATCATAGCACAGTAAGCAAAGGCATATTTTGCACATATTTGCACTTGATTGCAGCCTGATTGCAGTGCATGCGCTAATCCTGTACTTGTTCATACTGTTTGCTGGCTATGAATGCTGATACCGGCACTGACGCTGTTGGGGATTCTGTTGAGAGTCCAGGCCTGTGTCGTTCCTGGAGGTGAACGTTCCTTCAGCAGCTTGGGGAAGGTCCTACAGAAACGGTCCAGATCACAGTATCTACATGCGGGTTCAAATCCAGTGATTTCCATGATATTATAGAGATAATGTATCCATCAGCTTTTCCTGCTCACTTTTCTCATTTCGATTGTTACAGTTTAGAACCCATCCTGAAATAACGGGTTAAAAGGCACCGTAAACCCTAGAAAGGATGCCAGCAATTACTCACAGAAGCCAATATCCAGTGCAGTGAGTGCTTTCTGTATGTTTATGCTTATAATACTGTGAAATGTCATCTTAGATTTTATGGAAAATTTTTGTCAATTACCACTTCCCACAGTGGTAATGCTTCGGATTATAATTATTACATTTCAAATATAATAGCACCTTACATTTACCTTCGATTACAGGCATCTGTTGGCTGCAAATATTGTAATTTTAGTCACATATTGCATCATGGGTTATGCCTCATTAAAATGTAGCTAAAGGAGTTCAGACTGAATCAGAAACCAAGGCTGCAGTGGCCATGAAGTGTCAGCCTCCCCCTCCAAGTATTATTATTAATAACAATAATAAAAATAATAATATGCTTACGCTCTCAGAAAAAGGGTACAAAATTGTGCCTTTGCTTGTCACTGGGGCTGTACCCTCAATGATCTGCCAATTGTACCTTAGCTGTAGGTAATTGTACCTTGTAGGGTACAGAAATTGACTCTGGGGAACATTTCTGTACCACTGATAGTACATTCTTGTTTTTGCCTTTGTGATGTTCCTCAGAGACGATTTATGTACCTTAAAAGGTACAATTACAAGGGTACAGGCCCAGTGGCAAGCTATGGTACAATTTTTTACCATTTTTCTGAGACAGTATGATCCGTTAGTACTGACAATGATGAAACATGAAACGTAGGTCTTAAAGTATATGTACTGTATATTGTATGCTCAGATTCCATTTGAAACATTAATGATAGAGGATAAAGTGTCATTGTCTTTGAAACATGTTAAACTCACGCTGAGTAAAACAATCTAGACTAGCAAGCAAATGCGCTTGAAAATGTCTAAGCCGCTCTTCACGAGTTTTTTTAAACAAATGCATAACGTATCTCCATCCATCCACCCTTGTCCTGTGTTAATTCGAGATAATGAATGGAAGCTGAAGTCTGATCTCTGGTGGGGAAATGTAACAATTACACCAATAAAGCGATCGGAAGAAGCATTTATTGGATGAAATTCACTTCTAAATATACATCACGAAAGAACAACTGAATTAACATAGATCTTGACAAAAACCGTGCATAAAAATCACATCAGAGTACGTTAAAATTACATCAGAAACCAATTCTTTGCAGAAAAAAGGGTATTTGACCTCGATTATTAATTGTTTTATGTTTTTATAGAACAATTATTTTAGTCCTTTTAAACTTCAAAATAATATCGAATTGCCATAAAATAATTTAATCCAAAATAATGAATAACGTCGGCATTTAAAGTATAAATAAACGAACGTACGGAAATTGTCATTTCATACAGATTCACTGTGTTATAGATTCAAACACCCCTTTGAACAGGACCGTACCTTTTAGTCACGAACCATCAGAAAACTTCTACAGGTTCTACCGAGATTTGAACTCGGATCGCTGGATTCAAAGTCCAGAGTGCTAACCATTACACCATAGAACCAAGGATTGAGCGAAATTTTCACATGAGTATTTTTCAGAACCTCTCCAATGACTCAATCTTTTAAATGTTTTATTTATTTATATGTTTGTTATATGTGAAATGTTCATTAATTTCAAAAGTCGTAAACTACTATGCAATTTATAGATGCAACCGAGATGCACATATCAGTACATTAATGATAATATGCAGGATCTTACAATATAGGCAATCTTTGTCTCTATTCTAAAGCCAAATAATGTACACACACATATAGGCCTACCTGAAGATTTTCTTACATAGGTAATTTACTTATTAATAGTATCGAATTATGCTATTTGCTGTTCAAAAACAGTCCAGTTTTAAAGAGGACGTTTAAATTGACGGCAGGTATTCTACATGAGCATTTTATAAAAAATATTAAAGTAAAAAGAGCAGCGAATGTGCGGTTTTGGTTTTGGTCATTGCTATCGACAGCGCCAGTCTGACGAGAGGAACACAATGAAGTTCCTATGAACGACCACAGAGGGGCAGCCGGAGTTTGCAAAGATAAGGTTCTCCTGTCCTTCTGATCATCTCGCCAGTTTTATTAACAAAGTAGAAATGAGTAGTTAGAAGATGGATGGATATATGTGAAGTTCACCTGGGGCTTGACCTTTTTTTTTATTTTATTAAAATAATTAGCATCTGGGCTGAAATACTCGGGGTTACGCTGGAGTGATCGGACCTAACGACGCCCATGAATCCAGGTATGTAAGAGTCTAACAGGTCAGGATGCTGTTCAACCAAATAGTTACTTCAATATTAATTCAAATGCAGGAACTCGTTGCCATAGGTGGAAATTAGCGGGACAGTATTTTAAAAGCTGAGTTCTCCCCCAAACGAGCCTGATGGGCTGAATGGCCTCCTCTCGTTTGTAAAATTCTTACGTTCTTATATACATATACGTTCTTATATACATGCTACAGTCACGTGTAACTAGGGCACTGTCCACACGTACACGGGTATTTTAAAAACGGTGTTTCCCCCTCCGAGATAT
>JAODLC010000036.1:4804595-4815720 GCA_026781145.1 Hippopotamyrus pictus | reverse complement strand
CGCTGCGTATCCCCCTCTTCTGGGCCGACCCGGTCCCCCCCCCCCCCCACCCACACACACACACACACACACACACACACACACACAGACACACACATACAGTTCATATCTTTATGGGGACTCTCTATTCAATTCTGTGGGCAAAATCCTAATCCCAACAATGACAACCTTAACCATAAGTAACCAAACAAAATGCAAGATTTTTTTTTAGTTTTTTTTTTTTTTTTTTTTTTTTATCGCAGTCACAGATTTTTATAAAATTGAGGTTATTTTTGTAGGAACTGAAAAAAAATGTCCCCATAGGATAAAAAGTTGCCGGTTTTTTATCTCACTGTGGGGAAGTCTGTTCCCACGATGTAATAATTACAAAAATGCACGTGTTTGCACACACACACATACACACACACACATATACACACGCACACACGCAATTTGAAAGCTGCACCGTGCACATCCTGTCATAACCTGGGAAAAACACGCTGTTCTTTAACACTGGGTATATCTCATCACTGTTTCTTTTTGCCTGTCTGTGTGCACGTGAGTGTGTGAATTGTCCTTTCAATGATGGAAGGACCCCCTTCTGAGTCACCAGTATCCATTCTCAGCCTGACTATACATTACTCACCCGTTTTTATACGGTTCCTGTTATGCTGCCCAGAGCAGCTTTGTAATTTATTGCTCCTAATTGGTGTAAGTTTTATGGAGAGTGCTGACTTGCAGAAATGATCGTTCATTTTTGAATGAGGATCATTTTCTGTTACATGCCGGCATCTTCTGTTGCCATATCCTCCAACTTTTTCAACGTGTGGGGGTTCTGGGGGAAATAGCCAGAAATAAGTATGGGGGGGGTCCCCTCTGTAGATTTCACAGACCAGGGGGTAAAATTCAGGCTCGGAATTTCACCCCCTGGCTATGTGCCTGATTGGCAAGTAGAACATTTTTGTGGGTGGGGTTCAGTGGCTATTTACTACATGCCTTGGGTGGGGGGGGCAGTGCCTATGGGCTTGTTGACCAGAAAGAGGGAGGCAAACTGTGTATTGGGGGTGGGGGGACTTTATATGCCTCCGTTTGTACATTACTGACCTCTAATTGCAGAGCCCTTTGTAGGGGGGTGCTTGGGTTTTTGGACTGCTGCCTAGGGTAAGGGGCCGTGTGGTGCTTTTATTTATTTATTTTAAGTCTGGCTTCCTACAAAACTGCTCATATTTTGTCCCCCCCCCCTTGGTGAGCAACCGCTCATCTGTGCACACCGGCCACTATCCCATGTGTCCTGAAGTCGCTACCTCCCGTCTCTCCCGATTCATCCTGACCTTGCTACACTCCCCCCCCCACTCCCCCCCGGCTTGCTTTCGTCTCCCCCGGCACCCGCTATTCCCTTGGCCAAGCCTCCCTCCCCCATATCTGCCCGGTTCCTTTATAATCCACTTTGATTTCACCATTTTCTTTGCTCTCAGCTGTGACACATTATTTATAAAATAGCACAATCAGATGCCATGTGTTTTCCTGGGAAATCTTTGGAAATGGAATCCCCCCCCCCCCCCCTTTTTTTTTTTTGATGTTTTGGCCTTTTGTTTTGTTTTTGGATCTCCAACCCCTGGCACTTCTTTCTCCGCAGGCACCTCTCCAGCCACCCCCGGGGTCCTCGGCCTCGGCGGCCATGGCGGCGGCAGCCACCGCGTCCGGCGCCCCCCAGTCTCTGAAGCTCACTTATCCAGAGACCCTGGACCGCATCAAGGAGGAGTTCCAGTTCCTGCAGACGCAGTACCAAAGGTAGGGGGGTCCGCTGGCCAGCTGGCAGCTGCAGTACAGGACTCCTCAGCCTGATAGGCTGCTCCCCACCTGAATTTATGCTATTCAATCGAAAGTCATTTGTCTTAACAACATGGAGTATTAATTACACCATGTATAAACAGGAATTGTATTAATATTTAATACTGTATTAATATGAATATTCAGTAGAACCCTCCAGGTAATGGAATAACTAAAAAATCATGTGTATGAGTGTCTGTGTAACCAACTTAGGAGAGAGACAATTATCCAGCATGTGTATCTATACAGAACTGAGAATTTAAATATGCTTAGTCATTTCGTTTCCAGTTTAAATACAGGGAAATTCCAGTGAATCGTTTTCTTGCTCTTGTACACACTGGCTTCACTGCCCAGTTGCAGTGAATAACTTTCATATGGTATCTGCCACTCTTCAACTAGCCTGTGGTTTAGCTATGCTGTGTTAACATTTAATTAAATGTCAGATTAACCAATATTCATTATTATAAGACGAGCACATTTTGTGGGTCCACATTCTGCAGGTTGACCGTTAAGAATGTCGTTCATCACTGGAATCCGTGTCTGTTCTCTGTTTTTGCCGGGACGTGCTTCCTCCGGCTCCTACGTTAAGCTCTCGGGACTCTGATGCCGCCGTACTTTGACTCTTTGGCTTGGTGGACATGTGGCCGGTCGTCTGTAGGTCCCAGGAATGCGGGACCCGGCCCAGAGCCAGCTGTGGCAGAGCGGTGGCTGCGGGTGGCTAAGAGCTGCCCTGTGGTGGCAAAAGGCCCACCTGCCGTGGTCGATCACCAGGGGCTCTGTAACAAAGGGAGGCTGCAGGGCTGTGAGCTGGGCAGGTTCTCTGGGCGTTTCTTGCGAGGTGACAGGTGACAAGTGGCTCCCCCCCCCCCCCCCCCACCCCAACCCCCTTTTTCACTGGTCCAGCCTCACCATGGCTGCTTGTTGATTCTTGTAAGTCTGCATACCTTCTGGCTGGAGAGTGCACTGGTGGGACTGGTGAGACCAGGGTGGAAGTGGCGAACCAGTGAGCAGACCAGGAAGGACTGGGAGTGAAGGGGATAATCGGGCTCTTCGGTTAGACTAACTGGACAGTTACTGATTTGCTGACGTTGAGGTGTTCCACTACTTTAGGGAGGTGTGGTAACTGTCACGCTCTGTGTGGGAGGTCTTCCTGTTTGGCGTAAGCATTCACTGCTCTTTGCTTATATGTATATGTGATTGATGTGCCATCTGACGAATTGGAATGCAGGAATCCAGAGCCGGTCCCTCCCCTCCCTGGGCATCTTCACGCAGCCCTGGCTCTCATTCCGCACGGCAGATTCAGCAAAATCTGCCCCCACACTTCTGATCGATTGTTACCACAGGCACAGGCAAACAGGAATCTGCTTGGGCCTGTTGTTACCACCACCCCCCTCCTCCTCTCCTGCTCTCGTCGGACGTCGGCGCATTGTGCCATGAACTGCCCTTCATCCACCCCCCTGGCCCTCGTTGGGAGAGGAGGAAGCTGACTGCTATTTTTGGCAAAGCCAAAACTACTTTGCCGTTAGCGATGTTGCGGTCAGTGTTTGCCTGGGAATCCTCGCTGTGAACTCGCAGCTTTTCATATGGCTTCGCCTCTGATTGCCGCCCCCGTCGCGGGACGCCATAACCCGGACACAAACATCCCCCTCCGTGATTGTAATGGGCTAGAATTAATCGGGTTCCTCCGGTCCATAAGAGCAAGCTCCTCTGTCGCCACACCCCCCGCAGTCCGTCACCGTCTGATCTTCGCCACACGCCGCACCAGATGCTGCCCCCTTGCATAACAGCGCGATGGGCTGGGGGGGGGTCACCTAATTGGGCTCCCCGGCACACACGTCGTGCTGGGATGCCTGATCCACACAGCCGCACTGCCAGACCTGTGCAATCAGAAGCGGAGCTCTTTTAAAGGCGGTATTGATCATTGCCAACCCAGTGCAAACCCCTGAAGGGTTAGGGGGCGAGACAGAGATGGAGCTGGTGAATAAGGCTTTGATATGAGCACTGTGTGCGCGAGAGCGGGAGGGAGACAGCCGGTAAACTCGCCTGATGAGGTAAAGCTGCCGTACGGAAGGGCCGCTGCGGCCTGATCTCGGTGACTAATGCAGTCGTTTTTATTTAAGGCCCTTAAATGCGCGCAGTGTTATTTATATTTTTGTTTCTAAGGAAAAATGGCTGCCTTTGAGGAGCCTTTAGCAGGAAAAGCAAAGCCCTTAATGGTAGGATTGTGGTAATCCTGCAGGTGCTCCCACCCCCGTGTGCTCCTCCACGGTCGGCACGCCGTGTGTCCCCATAGACGCTCGCACGAGGCACGTGCGGCACACAGATGCACGAGATCGTCACGTCACATGTCCCGCGTGCGTCCGTGGAGAATGAAATCGAAGCAGGAATGCCTGAGCCCCCAACGTGTTCCAAAAACATCGGCATCCTCGTTTCACGTCTGCTGGAAATGAGACTTTGCATTCTGCACTTAAATATAAACCGCAGAGTGCGGTACACCCTGTTTATGTTTGGAATGGGGTTCGCAGTTTAAGTTTTCCACGCCCGAAGCACCGTGTGTGTGATGATGTCGTCATGTGGGCCCCCCTCACCCCCCCCCCCCCCCACTCTGCGTGTGACGAAGCATGTGGTTGTGGTTTATGGGTTTGTGTCTGTGTGTGGCTGAAAAGTTCACATTTATCTGAGTCAAAATCCAGCAGATGTGTTTCATCTGGTCCACAGCTGTAACAGGATATTTACAGCATTTCCTCAAATGGGGCTCATTGATTTAGAAATTTAAGCACAAGAGTGTCATTTAACTGATATATGCATATGCAGTGATTAGTCATTAGGCTGAAATGGATTCAGGATTTAAACATATAGCTAATCTGATGGATTAAAACCTTTCTTATGGCTCAAAACCTACATACCAAAAATGTAACTACATATTACTGTATTTAGTTTTTTTTTGCTAATTGGTATGATAATTGTGGCCCATATACTTGGATGCCTGCACTTTATTGCACTGTATTGTAGATCTGAGTTACCGTGGTTTTTAATAATGGGTTAAATATGGCAGGAATCTCGTTCTGTTAATGCCACAGTTCAGTCTCTTCTCTTACAGTCTAGTGAGTTCAGTGTTTTGGTAACATCCGCGGTGCTGTCGTTCTGGATCTTCTTGGAACAATGTATGATGACCACCTGTGTTCCCTGTGTTCAGTTGACCAATAATTAAGTTCCAACCAAAGTAATGGAAAGCTGCACTCGCTTCTTTGTGAATGACGTAAATGATGATTTCCAATTTGCGAAAGAATTCCACAGAGGTGGTTACCGATTCCTGCAGCAACGCGAATGACCGATATGATGGGATGTAGCGCCGGATGATTCACATTACAGGCAATCCGACGGTTTGAGAGTCAGGCTCCTTTTTGTGACCAAGGAGGCCTTGTGAAGTAGCTTTTCAAACGTGAGCTGTCCTAATATTCATTTGAATTTCATATGGATTTTGTGTCAAGTATTGCAAGGTTGCATAATTTATACGGTCACTAGAATATTATTACTAAGGACAAGTTAAGTTTTGCATCAGTAGATAAAATGAAAGTGAACATACTACTATACAGTGTAACAGTTTTCCTGTGGCTGGTCTTGTACGGTGTTTCTCATTTACTCTGTCTCCAGCCCTGAACTGGCCGTCTGGCATTCCGGGCATTTTCCCAGTGAGCCCATGGGTTTGCGGGCAGCTAAAATTCACCATGGGGGGGGACCCCAAAGTCCAGGGCCGCTTTCAATCCCAGTCCAGCCCTCTCTGTCTTTATCTGCGACTGAACTTTTCCCATCATTTGCTAGTTCCAGGTCGCACACGCTTTCAGTTCATTATCGATGGTCAGGGTGGGTAGAGTTATGGGCTGCAGAGAATGAAACCAGCACAGACACGGTGCCCAGCAATGCTCTCAGCAGTGGCTGCCGTCGTAGGAGGCTGGGGGCATCCTAACGCTGTGTGCCACCTCACTCAAGTTACAGAATTTGAAACTTCTAATTCTAAAACTTCCTTTTGTTTTCCATAACTTTTTAAACCGTTAATTTGTCAGCATCATAAATTGGGATGTGCACTATTAATATGGCAACAACATTATTAGACCTGGTGTCACAAGTGAATTATTTCCTTAATGGCTGAAAAGGGCACATTCTGAATCGCCGTGTTGTGCAGATTCCCAGTTATTCAGCTGGTACCTGCTCCTCCAATTATCTTAAATGAACCTCTTAATTCTGGACCCGGCGACCCCATGGGTAAACTGTCGCTAAAATCAGCTTCTAATTAGACTTGATTGACCTGTTAGGAAACAGCGATGCAACTGTCACATCTAGTGAATTTTACGTTTCTACTATTAAAGAGTTTTAACCAGTTCTGGCTTGTTCGTTTATTCCGTAGTCAGAATGATTCGAATCAGTATGTAAACTAAGTCAGTGATGAATAGTTTATTGGTTAAACTGGCGATTAAGCATTGTTGATGAAAAGAAAATTAGCCTACTAAAAATAATTAGAACAGCTTTATGTTAAATTATAGCAAGCTCCGATTAAAATGAAGTGAAACAGAAGATGTTTAGTGTTTGGGAACATTTTGAATACAATAGCATAGCACTAGCATAAAAATACCTGTTTGCCCAAGATCATTTGTACAGACCTGTGTTGTGTGAGGATCTTGTTTCATTTTATCCTCCCAAGAACAAAACCTTGAAACGCTGCAACCGATGGTTTGGTCTTCAAATTTCGCACATAATAGTCGCCGGGAAAAATGACCCGATTGGGGGATCCGCGTTCAGGGCCGAGTGGCCGCCGCCACAAAACGGTATTTTAATGTCTCACCGCAACTAAGGAGACCTATTCTTTTTTTCAGGACACACCTCTTGCAGGTCGTTAAAGTAATTGGTCAAAAGCAACGACTTGCTTTTGACATCCGCTGTTGTCGATGAGATGCCGCGGCTCAAGTCTTAGCCGACTAACAGAAACGGGGAAACTATACTTACGAAATGCCGGTGCATAAATTAACCTACAGTAACCAGCTTTGTCACACATGGTATAGGTTTATGTTCTCATATAAAGGCCTACTTTCCTTCCTGGCAATATTAAGAATCGGTAAAATATACGCTTTACGGGAACTGGCTATACAGAGTTTTTTTTAGTAGGTTCTTGTGTGATTATTGTGTGATTGATTATTTCCGTAGTTAATTTTATATTTGCCCCCAAGTCATTTCTGTACCTCTCTAGCCTCCCCAGTATTAAAATCGTATAGTTACAACTGGGATAGTTAAACTTTCTTGCGACATAGAGCTAAAAGAGAAGAATCGCCCAGTTGGGTTTAAAAGCACCGCTTTACGCACGTTTTATATCGTTAGGTCTAAAGTAAACAAAAGTACTACATCAGACTCGATAAATCATAATTTCATACAGATAAAACCATTGAACATAAAAATGTAAAACTACCCAGGCGAAGTGTCGATGCGATACAAAATCGGACTTTAGCATTTTATTTTTCAATACTTGCCGGGTAATAACGCAACATGCGAGAAGGATGTAAAAAATACCGCACGAAAAAAAAGAGAACATTCTTATTTACAGTATATACAAGGGTTTACCTACGATCAGCAAGGTCAGGATTTATAAACTAGGGTTTTTTTGTTTGTTTACCTCTAGG
Organism: Hippopotamyrus pictus; assembly: GCA_026781145.1. Taxonomy (NCBI): domain Eukaryota; kingdom Metazoa; phylum Chordata; class Actinopteri; order Osteoglossiformes; family Mormyridae; genus Hippopotamyrus; species Hippopotamyrus pictus. The sequence continues at coordinate 4,808,242 of JAODLC010000036.1, read as the reverse complement.
CTCTTTCACTTAGAACACAGACGTACACATAGTAATGCCATTTAGAATTAGAATTTAGTGATCAGTGGTCATTGTTAACATACCACAGCACACAGTGCACAGCAACGAAATGTGTCCTCTGCATTTGAGCCATACGTGACATCGTGACATAGCATGGGGCAGCCTGGGGAGCAGTGCTTGGGGACGATACCTTGCTCAGGGTACCTCAGTGGTGACTTGCTGGTCGGGGATTTGAACCAGCAATCTTTCAATTACAAGTGTGCTTCCCTAACCATTAAGTCACCTCTGCCCATGACACCACTGCTCCGCCTACTGGGGGGCACTTTGAGTGACAAATTTTGCCGAATGAAAACGCCACAGTCTAAACAAGATATTATTCAAAGCATACCTGACACTCCACGCGTCTACAAATAAAGTGTCACAATTAAAATTTCCCATGATACATTTCCCTGGCCTGCTACCAAACGGTTATGGATAGAATTTGCAGAACGGGGATAATTGTGTTCAAAAATTAGTAGAAACTTTATTATGGAATATTCAGAAAATCATCTCGCGCCCTACAGTTTTAAAATTACTCAACTGTGCAAAGATCCACAGAATATTTGTGCTTAATAGATTCACAGAACATCCATGTATATAAGACGGCGGCTGCAGGCTCTGTATCACTATACAGTGCTTCTTCAATTTTGGTGCGATTTATCTGATTTGATCTGGTCCAGATCTTCAACCTTGCAGCATGTCTGCAAAGGGTGAAAATGATCTGCCAAATGCTTTCAGTTATTGCACTAATGGGATCAGATATCTGCTGCGGTTTTGGGGTGATCTTTTACAAAATTTGCTGACTTCCAGTTTGCTTCCCCGTGTACCTGTAAAGTTTGAAAAAAATCCATACAATACTTTTAGAGTTACTGTGTTCACATGAGCAGTGGTGCTTATCCACTGGCATACATGAAGCTGTACCTGAGCTGTACCATGAAGTGAGACTAGTTACTGCACTGTACCAGCTCGCTTTGGTTCTCCACTGCAGAAGGGTCAGCTCAGTAAAGGCACTACCAGGTTGGAGAGTGACAGTGCCATAAAACAGAAGACGCTTACACACGGTGTACATCATGATTTATTATGTGCAATTATGATTATTTTTATTTATTTATTTTTTTACAGTGTACTGATGCAAGCAAAAGCTAATTCTGCTAGTGTTTGATAAATTTGCATTACAAATCCATTCCATTAAGCTGTTCTATAGTACTTTCAGTAGGAAGTTTGAAGTTTTCAGGTTCTGAGTTTTTGGGAATGATTCAATATATCACAACGTGCTATACTACTAATAATGAATAATATATATGCTTTTCCCTTCAGATAATCCATGTGCAGAACACTGGTACCTCCATGGAGTTTGACCAATCAGATGGTGGTCACACAAGCAGCATGGTTTGGTTGCACTTTTTTGTCAGGGCGCTTACAGCTCTGGTTCGGCTCCGTTCTTGGTGGCAGTGGAAAAGCGGCACTGCTGCTTCACTTTTGGGGCAATTGTTTAAAAAATTAAACCAAACGTAGATCTTCATCCATATAATTTTTTCGTGTGCAGCACTGCGCAATGAGGTCTGGGCATCCCTGCTTAGACTGCCGCTCCCCCGACCTCATCCCGGATAAGCCGTGCAAAATGAACGAATATGTGGCACTGCTTCGATTTTGGGGTTATCGGTCTCGAAACGTAACCGGTTTTAGCTCCTCAACCATAAAATGTCTGTGCGAAGTTTGAGAAAGATCCATCAAGCAGTTTTTGAGTTGTTGCATATCAATGTGTCTGAGGAGGAGGTGGGAGGTGCGAAAACTACAACAAAATCACTAATACAGTAACGGTATGTATGCCGTACAAACATAAATCATTAATGCGATGCTGTCTTAAATTTAAAACAAATGTGTGCCTGGGGGGGACCTTGCATTAAATGCGGCTGTGTTTGATTAGGGACTGCGGGTCGAGGAATAAACAGGATACACAAAAATAAATACGTACAGTGCCTGTAGTTTGAAAAAGATTTATTTAATCCTAGTTTTGAGATTGAGGAAAAATTGAGATTTTGCCCAACGAGTTGAGAAAGTCTGTCGCAGTCACAGAGTATTCAGCTGGTTAGTTGAAACAAAAACTTGGTCTGGATTTGTACTTTCTGGACCTGAACTTTCTACCCCTGCGTGACAAATATTTTGCATTCATTATGTCTTGTTACAAGTGCCTTGTTACCGTTTCAAAAATACAAAAAACACATTTAAAGAATGCAAACTGGGCCCACGAAGCCAGTTTTTAATAAGAATCTCCTCCGCCTGTCAGAGTAAATGCATTTGCTGATATGGATGATAAAATGTGTTCAGGTCCGGAAACATACTTAAGCTACAAATGTGCAAAAGGCCAACGTTAGTGGCAGAGTGTTGTTGGTATTTTAATTATAAAAGTTAAGCATCTATAAAACTTGTAAGGCTAAATTCCAGTGTGCATGTCTTTTATTCTGCACTGGAATATATAAAATAAATGTGACGGTTTTGTGACTCTGTGTGTCAGTTTGTGTGTGTATGCATGGCGTCCAGGCAGCAGAACGCAGCTTTGTAGCGGGTACACAGGAACGCCTGGCTCGCTGTCGCTATGGCAATGAGGCTGCAAGCACACGCCAGTGCACCTCAGTCATCCCAATCCCCTCCCTGTCAGTGTCTCACTGCCGCTCAGCCGGGGACTAATTATCACTGGCAGTAACTCCTGCTTGAAATGCATGCCTGCCCCCCCCCCTCTGCTGTACCCAGCCAGTCAGTCTTCTGCTCCTAGCTTTGAACATGTATGTAAACACATGGTTCTCATGCAACGCTGTTTGTTTTACCACTGTTCCCCATGGCATAATCGGGATCAGCTTGTAAATATTGCGAAATGGTCTTTCGTTTCTGTCGTCGGATGACATTGCCGCCAGGAGTAGCTGCAGATGTAAAGCAAATGGATTACTTTCAAATGTTTATCGTTTTAGGTAGCTTGATAGTTGCAAGAGTGATTCAAGTTCCTTGAATAGAGGGCCGACAGAAGATCATCTGGGATTTGAAATCCGAATGTTTTAAGGCTGCATGGTATAACTGAGCAGGAATTTTGCCTGCATCAGACACAAACAGTGTCCTATTTAACATTGTGCTGTTGGCACTGGTACCATATTAATGTATTCTTTATTTTTGATGCCATTTCCAGCTCAGTTTGGATATTAGAGGTCTGTACAGGGCGCTGATTTAGATCATCGTATATCTACAGTAATCTGAGCGTAATAAATGCGTATATGTATGTATTTATGGCACCCATTTTGCCCGCTCTGTAAATACACTGCTGTGAGGATTGCGATGGCTTCATCTAATATTTTTAATCAGGCCCCCAAGCCTAATTCCCTGCCACTCTTAATTTTGAGAGTTTTGACGTATATTAACATTTGCCGCAAAACATAGCGACTCCAGCGTCCCCTGTAGTCCGCAGCGCAATTGAATGTTACTGGACTCGTCCCTCTCTAAAACGAGCTTGTGTCAATTTGCCAGAATTCAGAAATTCTGCATGGTGGGCTTTTACGTGGGGACGGTTCCCCGATAATAAAATCTATCAAGGGAATGAATTTAATCGTGCCGCCACCCGC